>JAFVLL020003752.1:0-16380 GCA_021397915.2 Tor tambroides
TGATTAACAAGACACAGGTGAACCAACTAATCAAGGAGAGACAGAAACTGGGTCAATGAACACATGAGGAAAGAAAACAAAACGTCTATGGGTGTGACAAAAGCTGTTTCACGGACAGGCGTTGGCAATTCTTTCGTTATTTCTACATCAATTAAGTAGGTAAAAGGTCTGAAGTTGATTCTAAGTGTGCCATTTGCATTTGGAAGTATAAATGTGACTGTGTCCTAAGGGTCCTTGTGAAGTCTTAAGAAAATTATAAATGGTTAAATCTACTTGTAGCATTTGTACTGCTTTTGTTGAGCAAATCTATCCTTCAATGTGACACCACTGATGTACTTGACCTGTTAAACGGACATTTGTGTTCTTAGCAGATATTTTTATCATCCAAACTGTTTCCTAGAACTTCACACATAGTCTAAGCGGGAAATACTAGAATTTGTAGCTCTAATGTAATATAATATGAGAAGAATGTAGCGGATACTGTGAAAGCCCTGGATTGAGGTGCGTTACTAATGATAAGTCAACAAAAGCCACACAAATCTGATAGTAGTGCAGGTTACTGGGTGAAGTGTGGAGCTCATGAGTTTTGATTTCTGTTCTCTGTAGAGATTTAAGTCCCTCTCAGCTCCTCCTGAATCTACAGATGAACCCATCGTTCCTTTCAGTTCTCTCTTCTCTTTTGATGCTGTGAGAGAATCTGTCCGTCTGCTGAGAGACAAACTGGAGGATTTCTGCAAAGAGGAGCTCAAGAAGCTCTCAGACTCAGGTATAGTCCTGGAGACCCATCTGCTCTGATCTCATATTATTTAGAACCTCATATTAGAAATGTCTTAGGAACGGATGCATGATCATTTTCTCTTGACATGAGAATCACACTGTTTCATGTCTGTTGATTTCCACAGTCACGTCCACCAACACTGTTCCCAGGACCAGGAACGACTTCCTACAATGTAAGTTATTAAGGAAACAATCATAAAAACTCACTGTATTCACATTCTACATGCGGAAGGTGAAAGAAAACATGAAGAGTTTTATAAGTGATCATATAAAAATGATTTGCACAAGACACCTGGTACAGAGACACTGATATTAAACCGAGGTCATGAAGGTTTCAGCTATATTAGAAGATCAGATTCATAATTTCTTACTCTTTAATTTTTTTTCCTCCATCAGATTCCCATCAGCTCACACTGGATACGAGCACAGTGAATAAATACCTCTGTCTGTCTGAGAAGAACAGAGTGATCACTTGCACTGACACCGAGCAGCTGTATCGTAATCATCCAGACAGATTTGATCATGTGTATCAGGTGTTGTGTAGAGAGAGTGTGAGTGGACGCTGTTACTGGGAGATTGAGTGGAGAGGTGTTGAGGTGTTTATATCAGTGTCATATAAGAGCATCAGCAGGAAGGGTGTTGAGTGTATGTTTGGATTTAATGATCAGTCCTGGAGTTTGTGCTGCTCTAAATCCTGTTACTCATTCACACACAGTAAGATAGAGACTGATCTCCCTGTGAAGTCCATCAGCAGTAGAATAGGAGTGTATGTGGATCCCAGTGCAGGAACTCTGTCCTTCTACAGCGTCTCTGACACAATGAGACATATCCACACAGGCCAGACCACATTCACTCAGCCGCTCTATCCTGGGTTTACTGTTTATGATATTGGATCATCAGTGAAACTGTGTTGATGAATCAGAATAGATTGAGAGATTCCACCCATAATGCTCTGAGCTGCATGATTGTTATAGAGTCTCTTCATGACATTAATACCACAGCTGAGCTTCTGTCACTGAAGTAACATATGTTAGAATAAACGCGTGTCATAAATCCTCATATAGTAAGATCTGTGTAGGGTTGCCACCCATCCCTTAAAATACGAAATCGTCCCGTATTTAAAGGTAAAATGATGCGTCCCGTATCAAATAAATACAGGACGTGATTTGTCCCGTATTTTTACAAAGGCCAGTACATAGCTGAATCAACAAATAAGTATTTTGCACTGTTTATAATACTAATAGCAATTATAATGAAATCAATTTCAAAGGAGTATTAGAGAATCCCATTTGCAGGTGATTTTGCTTTGTTTCCATAGCGACAGAGTCTCCAGAACGCGCACCGTTAAAGCCGCATGCGCTAACTTGCGCGGTTTAAAACAGCTAGAGCTCACATCTGCCCTTTGAACACAAGGCTCTCCAGATGTAGGTGTGTCTAGTCTGTTCTGTGTTTTCATTGATTTTAGTTCTGCTCCCTGTGACATGGTTTTGGTTATGTTTCTCAGAGTTTGTTATTAAAAGTTATTTCCAGTTATTCCTAGTCGTGCGAGTGATTTGTACTACCAAACTTTACAGTAGGGCTGAATGGGAAAGTTATCAAAGGGTCTGTCCAGTAACTAATGATGAAGGCACAGTTTTCAGAGAAGCATTTGAGCTGCTCACGGTGGACAGTCTGACTTAAAGGGCTAGGTCACCCAAAAATGAAAATTAGTCTGTGTTTGACTCAACCTCAAAGCATCCTAGGTGTATATGACTTTCTTCTTTCAGACGAATGTTCTAATTCTAATTCATTCCTTGGGTATTTGTAACATGGCTAATGCTGAAGAGCAGAATGAAGAATAAAATCTAAAAAGTAAAAAAAAAAATTTTTGCGTTTTAAGTTTGCCAAGCAAAGTCAACAAGCTCTCTAATGAAAGATGCCACAAGGGGATTCAGGCTGGTGGGGGGGTTTTTGGACCCTTTTTCCAGATGTCATGCTGATCCGTGACTTTGATTCATAAATTTGGCACCATCAGGGTTGATTCTCAGAATAAATCTGCAAGCATGAGAAAAAAACATTTATCAAACCACTGTTTTCCCACCGTTTCAAAAAAAGAGTTACACCGTAACACATCCACAATAGAGCAATGCAAACACACACTCATACCACACACACACACACACACACACACACACATCACGCTTGACTGCAATAATGTGGCATTTTTTGCTAAAGCTGATACTTTAATACAAAAGATATGCTAATATTCACCAAAAAGAGTTTTTTTTAATTTTTCTAATAGTGATTTTATAATGTCTAAATATAAATCTAAAAGAAAGTTGTGAAATTTTCACAGATTTTAAGCGTTTTGTGGTCCAGTAGATGGCAACAATCTTCCACTAAACCATGACACATTTTTCATGTTATTACCATGTATGAAAATGAGAAATGTATATCTCCTTTAAAATAAATTTGATAAAATCTTGCTATTTTATATAATAATGTACAGAAAAATTACTTAATGAGGCAAATCAATTTAAAAAATACCACATCCCCTCAAAATGGCACAAATGTTGAGTAAATTAGGCAATATATTGAGTGATGTTACATGTTTATAAAATGTAGTTATTAGAACATTGTTACAAAATCACATTTTACTCTCTGGAGTTTCTGGAAACAACAAGCCTTTTTTTCAGTTTAGACAGGTTAGCTATTACAACAAAACCATGGTACACACTGAGTGCTAAAAATGCACTGAACACGTTATACGGTTTAAGATTAATTAGCCTAAACATTTAACAGTGTTAAATTTCTTTTAAGGCAACTTCTGTGCATTCATTCATGTATTTTAATACTGTTCTTACGAAAATTAACCATGGTTTTGCTAACCATAATTTAACCATGTGTTCCATGTACACATAGTAACACTGTAATAAAAATCAGACTGAAAAAAAAAAACCCCCACTACATATTTACTATAGTAAAACCAAGGTTAATTTTTGGAAGGGTGTTTATCAGTCAAATTCATTGAAAAAATGAAATATGATCAGTAAGAGAAAAACATTGTTAATGAGAAGATGAACTTGACTGCAGCAGGTTAGTTGGGAAATAAATGTATTTATTATTCAGAATGCACATTTGGAAGCGAAATATATTAATAGGAGCATTTCAGCAGATTGAAGATATGAAATGTAGGCCTAAATATCCTCAGTTTCGAAATGCATACCACACACAAATGTATTCCTGCGTAATATTTTAAGCTCTAAACACACTGCATGATTTCCGGCTGTCCCAGACGAAAGATTGGCATCGTGAACAATCGTGGCGATTTCTGTGATCGTGGCTCCTATTCGGTGGTTCTGTGTCGTACAGTGAGAGAGGTTAAAAGACGGCCATTTTCACAGTCTTACGACCAAAGATAGCCTACGATACAGCGTGATCATCGCACAGTGTGTTTGCTGCTACGATCCACGTTTACTGACCAACCAATAAAAATACGACATGAAATCAACGCGACAAAACATAAAACTGCTTACCTCAAGCTCTTATCGCTTCCTCTTTCACCGCTTCCACCTTTTTACAGCACACATAAAAACCACAACTGCTAAAGTGTGATTTATCATGCTCTTTTTGTTTAGCAGTAGCGCATGCTGATGACGTTTATTTTTCTATAGTAACGTGCGTCGTAGCGTACGAGTCAAAAAAAAGTTAAATAAGAAAAAATACAATAAAAAAGTTAATAGACATTGAACAAAGGCAGAAGGATAACTAAGCAAGAATAGAATTAAGTACAAAACCTATGGGAAGGGCATCCTGATCTCTGCAGAAGCATCTAATTGAACCAAATCTGGCTTGACAAACATGTGAGGACAAAAAGGACATATTTGGAAAGAGGTTTCCTAAATTTCCATGTTTGAGACATTTTTAAAAAGGGGTTGTTAGCTGGGTTTTCAGGAAGTGGTAAACAAGCCATGCTCGAATCCTCTTCAGAAGTGAGTTTATCATAATCTTTCTCATGCTTCACACTTTCCATCATTCCTTCAGTTTGTCTCAGGTTATCTTTTGGCAACACAAGGCTAGTTTCAATCACATTTTGAGACACATTTTGTTCTAAAAGGCTAAAATAAAGTAAATATTCTCATCTCAAACTTCATTATCATTAATATGTATATATACTTGTATCAGTAAAGCTTAAAAGTAAGGACGATTAAAATTAAATGAAGATTTGCATGAAAGTTTGTGAGAGACAGAAAAGTTGCAACTACACAGCCGCCGCCTTGGTGCTTTTGATACAAAAAAAGCATTTTTTTTTTTAATTGGTCACACCACAAGGTGCTACTGTGGCCTCAGAGCTTCTCCTTTGCTGACAAAGAAAGGTCTAAATAAATAAATGTAAATAAATCTGGAAATAAATAAATGCATACATAAATACTAAATTAAGTAAATGTATGAATAAACATGGAAAGAAATAATTGTGGAAATAAATGTTGTCATAAATACATGAATGAATGAATACATTTGGGAAAAATATAATACATAAATAAGGAAATAAAATTATAAATATTATAATTTGTAAATATGTGTAATTTTTCTTTATATATATTTCAATATGTATTTCACCAAGAATAAAACTCTATTATTCGTATGTTTTCTTTATGTAAATATCTGCAGTTTCGGGATTGTAGAGGCAGCAGCGCGTGAACAGGACTTTTATTTTGATCTGGTGGCGTGACGTCATAAGGCTCCGTCGCGCTCCTGCGTCTGAGTTTCAGCTGAAGAAAGGTTTGTGCTCTTCATCATTTAAAGTGTTTGCATTCATACAAACGCGTTCCGTCTCTTTTATATGGTTTACACGCGAGGTGAAGTTAATAATTATTGAGTGTAACACTGTAATATTTTATAGTGATGGAAAAATGAAGCTTTGCGAAGCACCGAGGCTTTCTCCTCAACTGTGTGGTAAAAAGGTTGACTCCTCGAAGCTTTTCGAGGCGGTGCACACTAACGACATCTTGTGGTCAAAAGGTGGAAAAAGCTGCCTTTGAGTCCCAGACGACCCAGCCGTTTCTGAACCGTTTCAGATAATAAATCAGTTTGTGCTATGAAAGCCTGTATAAAGCAAAGAAAGAATTAAGCCTATATAAATAAGTCTTTTACCCGCCAGTCATTGTTTTACACAATATATGAATAAATGAGTCTGTGAATAAATTTGTGAAAAGAACAGACAAGTATACTGTATATGGGTCATTCCAGGGATTCGGTAATATTTCAGTCCCCCACTGTTTCTAAAGTGGTGGTTCAACAAAATGAATTGTTAGAAGCTTTTCACAAAACTTTGGGATGGATATTATAATGAATAAAAATAATTATTGCATTTTAATATTTTTTTTTTAGCATAAAATAATGTCTTATATCTATCTTGAATCAAGCATTTTGTCATGTCCCTGAGGCACATCTCTGAGTTTGTACTTAGAAAATTATTAACAAAACATGCATAGTGTCTGTGATTTTTGGCAACAATGTAAGCATTTATTTGTGTTCCTTTTGTTATAAAAAAAAAAAAAATTGTAAAAAAAATGCTAAATATTTTATAAAAAATGGACTTTAAAGTTATGTCCCTCAGTCTGAACTCAACCCCGTTACACAACCATTCTACGCCCATAATACTTACTCATATAATACTCATATGTGGCATCATTTACCAGAAATGCCATCATTCACTTCTCTTCAATAGTGGTGCAGAAAATGGTTAGTAGTATCATACATTTTTATTCATATTTTTTGAAGCATGTTATAGTCAGGGAGGGTACTGTCAAGCTTAACAACTCAACCCTGTAGCATAAAATTAAGGTGGAAAATGATTACTTTTTCAACATTTTATTTTAATCCATAAGTATATACAATGTACTTATTTTATTGCTGACATATATGGTCTACCCTCCTACACTACATGACGAGCAGTGGCCATTTTGAGTGAAAAACCTCAACCCTGTCACAAATATATGTATTTCTCATTGTTACGGGGTTGTAAACTTGTGACAGGGTTGAGTTATTTGCTTCATTTCTTAATAATTTTAATGAAAAAAATATAAAATAGTCATGCTTTCAGTAAATATATACATACTCTGAAATCATGACAACTCATATTTTTGTTTTAAATTGAATTTTTGATGTAATATGTCCACTTAAATGTTGACAAGCATCATACATCAGAAATTGCACCCACATTTGCGGCAGAAAGACAATGTTGGCCATGCAGAGATGTTGACCCAGAAACAAGGGGACAATATGAGAGAGAAACAAAACCAAAAACTTAAATTCAAGGCAATGTATCCCTTCAAATGTGTTACAGTATTCAACCCCGTCACACTAATATTTTTAGAAAAATATAAGGAAGACAATAAAGAACAAAAGTATTTCTTGCTGATTACCATCTGACATGTTAAGAGCAAAGACAAAAACGTGGTTTTAGTTAAATTTTTTAATTTTTTTTTTTTTTTTTTACAAAAATAAAGAGACCGTAGAGACACAATTTGTGTATTTTTAGCTTCAGTCCTATAAAAATGTGAAAATTATGATAAATTTTACTTTTTTTTTTTTTTAAATTAAATTGCTATGAGGGACACATGAGCAGTAGGTACATGTTTGTTTTATAACAATTTCTGTGTAAAATCCTTTTTAAACCAGTCCCATTTTGTCTGTTACGGGGTTGAGAAAAAAGGTGTCTAAAGCTGAAAAAAACTGAAGTCAAGTCACCTTTATTTAGATAGCGCTTTTAACAATACAGATTGTGTCAAAGCAGTAAAGTATCTGTGCAGTCAAGTCGATGATAATCGCTGGAAATGAAGTGTCCCCAACTGAGCAAGCCAGAGGTGGCAGCGGCAAGGAACCAGAACTCCCTCTGAGACAGAATGGAGAAAAAAACCTTGGGAGAAACCAGGCTCAGTCGGGGGGCCAGTTCTCCTCTGGCCACCTCTGAAAATAATAAAAGGTCTTTAATGCCTGAGGTGGGGAAATATGATTTGATGGTTTGATATGTGCTTAATGATGTGAGGTATTTAGAATCACATGTAGTTGAAAAAAATTTATATTCCATGTTGAAATGTTACCGAATCCCAGGAATGACCCATATGCAGCGTTGGGGAGCAACTAGTTACATAACTTAATTACAAAATAAATGTAATTGTAATCAGTTACAGTTACTGAGAAAAAATGTGTAATTAAATTAGTTGCTTATGAAAGTGTTAATGATTACAAAGGGGTTACATCTGAACTACATCATTGCGTGTAGTTAGGACACGGCGTTACTGTTGTCGTTGCCAGAGAACGAAGTTTCAAGCGTTTTTTTTTTCCTGCTTTGGTACTCAAAGTTTGTTCTCAAAAAAACTCCGTAGGCTTGGACACATATTCATTATGTTTTGTCTCCGAGTGCTGTCATAGTTTGTTCGGTTTCAAAGCTTCATTTGACGATCTCTGCACCCACATGTTAAACTTAGTGCTAGTCACTACTATAATTTTCTTCGTTTAGGTTTATTTTGAGACTTTTCAGAGTCAGGCTTACTTAGATGAAGAAACGGCTGTATTTGTCCTTTTCAGCGATGCCGTTGACAATCATTTAACCATATTTAAATCTGTTGTAGCATATGATGTATGCAGCAAAAACATTAGATAAATTGACGGATTGTTATTAAACCAATCAACAAGCTCGATAAGTGAAGACATAGTAACGGTTTATTATTTATTTCTCGTTATTTAATTATAAATCAAATTTTGATATTTAATTATGACCAGACATTGTTACCTATATTAACAGTGTTATTATTTCTATTAATAATAATTGGTGGCTCACTAGGGGACCGTGGCCCACAGGTTGAAAACCACTGGTGTTTTTGATTAAATGTAATACCTAATGTTAATCAAAATTGAATAGTAAGTTAAAGTTTTGAGTGTTTGTCTAATCAGATCATTTAAGTCCATTAACTATCCCTCTGACTCCCTTATCAGTGGACTGACTACTGAACTAGGGAGCTGATTGAGACGCACACAGAGATTTAATTTTTTTCTTTTTTATTTCTGTTAATTATTCTCAACTTAAACAGGACAGAGTGTCCAAACACACAGAAAAACTCCTGGTGAAGCGACTGAGATCCATGTGACACTATTATAAAGATGGCGTTTTTTAAAGACCAGAGTGAAGACATGAAAATTGAAGAAACATTAAGAGACAAACATGAAGATACTGAGGAACAAACAGGTTGGTTTTCATTCTCAAAGCTGAACTATCCTGTGAACTGTCCTGTACGTTTTCTCCATTGATTTGCCTTTGGCAGGTATTTTTGTACTCTGTCTGCCCTCCTTCAGCTTTCTTTTTTGAAAGGATTTCAGCTTCTTTTTTTTCTTTTTTCTTTTTTTTATAGTTCTCTTAAAGGCCGTTTTCTACACTTATTTTAGTGCTCTGGTTTAAAAATGGCCTTTAAAGAATTGTCTCATTTAATATTCAAATGTTAATGTTCACTTCTAGGATTGAGTAACATTTCTGCATATGAAATAAAGGAATAAAAGTTGTCTAACTTATGATGTCATGCTGATGTATGCAAAAGAAACTGGCGACAGCAGTTGCTTTCACCCTTCTGAATGTTAGTCGACGAGAAGTGGCTTAGTCGACTAAAATTTTATTAGTCGGTAAGTCACAGAAAAAAATGGTCTGTGTCAATGACGGAGAGATCATTAACAGCTGGTTCTTCAGGTAATTACGGTATATCAGGCAGGAAATCAAAACATTTTCCTATCATTCATTAACCTGACTTATGGCTTATCATTCGAAAGTAAGTAGTGGCACTCGCTCTAATTGTGCGCTATTAGGGAGCATTTCCAGGTGCTTGCGCAGAGTTTGGAAGCTATTAGTGTGTTCACTGGCATTTTTTATGCCATCAATTTTGTTCATGCAGATAAGAGGAAAACATAATTCGAAACTGTAAAGAATCTACTTTTTTGTGTACTCACAATATCAACAAAACGTTGTACTTCTGTAAAATAAAGAAAACGAGATAAAATGCACATGGAACTTTACAAAATACACCTTAAAGAGTAAGTTCACCCAAAAATGAATATTAGCCCATGTTTTACTCACCCTCAAAGCATCCTAGGTGTATATGAGGAGTTTTTCGTACGAATCCAATCGGAGTTATATTAAAAATAATCCTTGCTCTTTCAAGCTTTAAAATGGGAGTAGGTTGGTGTTTTTGTTCAACAGTCCAAAAGTAGCAAAATAAAGCGTGCGCATCCGTAATAAAACGTGCCTCACACAGCTCCTAGGGGTGAATAAAGGCCTCCTGTAACAAATTTGCAAGAAAAATATCCATATTTAAAACGTTATAAAGACTCTTCTCTCACTTCCGCTGCGGAAGCCGTTCCGGGCAGATAACGTAGGGCGTAGGCGTCGTGCAAGCCTCTAAGATACGCTAGTCTTATGAGTTTGTTTACAGGAGCAAAGGAAGCAAAGTTTCCTTATTTTAGCAAAGGAAAACCAGTCTCGTCTGGGCTTATATCGAACTCCTCTGACATGTTTCTTTACAAATCCTCATTTTGTGCTTCTAATTTGTGACCGGCGTTTTGTTTTGCTGTTTCTCCTCCGCACTTCTGCATTTGTCACGAATCACCGGTGCATGCGCAATGTGTACGTCCTACTTCATCTGCCGGAACGGCTCCCACATATGACAGTCAGCAGAAGTGAGAAAAAAATATTTATAACATTTTAAATATGAACATTTTTATTACGAAAAACGCATTGATTCACTACAGGAGGCCTTTGTTCACATTTTATTACGGATGTGCGCGCTTTATTTGACTACTTTTGGACTGTTGAACAAAAACATCAACCTACTCCCATTCTAAAGCTTGGACGAGCAAGGATTATTTTTAATATAACTCCGATTGGATTCGTCTGAAAAAAGAAAGTCAAATACACCTAGCATGCTTTGAAGGTGAGTAAAACATGAGCTAATGTTCATTTATGAACTAGCCCTTTAATTATCAGGCCCATGAAAAGCACACTCGAGATTAAATGCATTTAACAAAGAACACCTGGCATTAATAATAATAAAAAACACATTTTCCAAGGTTAAAGTTATCCATCCTATAATGATAAAAATCCACCCAGTGTTTTTTTTTTAAAAATCACCTTTCTCAAATCGGGCTGTTCTGAGATTCCTGGCAGAATGAAGTAGTTCTGTACAGGCTGCTCCCACGATAGTTGATTGACAAGATCGTCTTACCTTAGACCCGCCCTGAGTGAGCTGTAAACAGACCGACTGCCATTGTGTTGACTCCGGTGCAGGGGAAGACAAGATGTCTCAGATTAATTGATTGAGGTCCTTTGTTGTTGGATGTAATAATGAATATAATAGTCGTCATTTACGCCTGGCATCTGAGCTGCTGAAGACGCAGAGAATTAACGTTACTTTCGCTTTGAAGTGAATGCGCCGATCCCCAATCTGCCTAAATGCGTCTATGTCTAGCTTTATCTACAGAAGAAGTGAGTAAAAGGGTTTTTATGAATCTTTGCAAATCGCCTTTCCTAATAATGTGCTAGTTAACCAGTGCTAGTTTCGCGGCTGAAGTTTAGTGTGCTCCATAGATATACCTAGATGCGTCATTATGGACTGTTTCCATGGGCCGTGGTAGTAAACCATCCGCCATTTTTGGAACGGTCTGCGAATCTTTGAGCGCATTGACTGTGTGCGTCTACAACAGCAAGTTAGACGCTTGTATATCTTTGAATATTCATTGATTATTATGGTGAATGCGAGATGGCTAACGCGTCAACGTATCTGGAGCGGTCGAATAGGGAATCTACACATATCCATATTTTCTGCTCGTCACTCCATGGAAGACAGGGGCGGAATCAGCAGAGCTCATTAGGATTTAGGGTGCTTTCACATTTGGTTCGATTGCCTGGTCCGAACCAGAGTTCGATTGCTCCCCCCTCCCCCTGCCCCCGCTGGACTGCGTTCATATTATTTTATTTGGGTCCGAACCGCGGTTCGTTTGCGTCATCAAGCCAGCAGCTGTTTACCCCGTTGCTTGGTAACGACGGCGCGGGAGAATGTGGCAAAATGCATAAGATTGCTCTCTGCAATTTTATATATTTACGTTTTTGAACCGTTCGTTTTGTTTACAAAGCTTCAGTGCATAACGGCACTTATACGTCTGTTACGAATACACTGCAAATGCTCTGAAGAATGCTGAAGGGGAACAGAAATTAGATATACAGCTCTCTGCTTGCAGCGCGTCAGTCACACTCGTCAGGAAAGTGAGTGAAACACACACAAACACACATTTTTATCAAATAATACGTCATTAATAGCGGTTCACTTCCGTGAATTGGTACAATTATACCACATCAGAATAACCGTACCGGAGTTCACATGAACCGAACCCCAGACCACCCTTTTTAAGCGGACTCGGGTGCGGTTCGCGGGTGCGCACCCGAGGTCGGAAGACAGTGTTCACATCATCCAAACCAACCGAACTCTGACGTCAGTCGCACCCGGGTGAGCACCAAAAGTGCTAGTGTGAAAGCGCCCTTAAAGAAACATGGACTAGAACAGCGTGCTGGAAACAGAGCTGATTTTGACAGGGTAAAGAAGGTGTTTTTTACACTACCACTGAGAAATTTTAACCAAAGTATGTTATGATTCTTTAGGGTCTTAATGAAAAGTCTATATCAACTTGTGTAAAATGAGCAGCCGATGACCCCTTTAAAATGTCTGTCAATGGTATTTTAAAATTTACTTTTAGTAAAATTAACTTGGACAAAGTTAAAGAATTAGAGGGAAAAAAGAATTTGGCTTCTACGGTTCAAAAAGAATAAGAATAAGAACACCAATGATTACAATAGGTGCCTGCCTTCAGTCCTTGGAGCCTAATTAATTAGATCTTCTGGGTCAAACTGTTTTTATTTTATTTATTTTTTTAAATAGAGGGTTTCAATGCCAGCTTGATAGTTTTTGAGATGTCCTAAAAAAGTGAAGAGTTAGCAATATTGAGAAGGGTTTCTTAGATTGCATGCAACACCTCTTGCAGTTGCTTAGTGGATAAAGGATGTAGTTGTATGTTAGTTTTGACATTTACATGTTTGAATGTTTTGATGTCTGTTGTTTTGTGTTATGAAACTGGGGTTAACTTTTACTTATTTATTACCTTAGACTTGATGGCACTGAAAGAGAAGAGCGAAGTACTGAATGAAATGGAAGATAAAGATCATGATTTCATAAATGGAGAAAAATCCTTTAGTTGTTCACAGACTGAAAAGACTTCAAGAAAAAAGGCTCAAAAGACAGGAGGAAGTTATTTCACCTGCCAACAGTATGGAAAGGGTTTCAGTCAAACAGAAAGTTTTAAAAGATATATGAGTATTCACACAGAAGAGAAGCTATACGCATGCCAACAGTGTGGAAGGAGTTTCACTCAACCCCGACACCTTGGAGTCCACATGAGAGTTCACACAGGAGAAAAGCCTTATGCCTGCCAACAGTGTGGAAAGCGTTTCAGTCATAGAGTAAGTCTTAAAAGACACATTAGAATTCACACTGGAGAGAAGCCATACACATGCCAACAGTGTGGAAGGAGTTTCACTCAACCTGGACAACTTGGAGCCCACTTGAGTGTTCACACTGGAGAAAAGCCTTACAAATGCCAACAATGTGGAAGAAGTTTCAACCGGAAAGGAAACCTTACTTGCCACATGAGAGTTCACATTGGAGAGCAGCCTTACACATATGATCAGTGTGGAAAGGGTTTTGATCAACATGAAATCCTTGAAATCCACATGAGAACTCGTAGAGAGAAACCCTACATATGCCCTCAGTGCGGAAAGAGGTTTAATCATAAAGGACGCTTTGAAGACCACATAAGAATTCACACTGGAGAGAAGCCGTTCTCTTGCCAACAATGTGGAAAATGTTTCCGCCAAAAAGGAAACCTTGACAGGCACATGAGAGTCCACACTGGAGAGAAGCCGTTTATATGTGGTCACTGTGGAAAGAGTTACAGATATAGAGCAGGACTTAAATACCACATGAAGTTTCACATATGAGAGAACTGTATTTTTTACGTTATCAGTGTGACACGAGTCATGTAATAACACCAGAGAGAAGCCTTTGCTGTGCCATCACTGTGGAAAGACTTGCAGAAACAAGACAATCTTGAGGTTCACAGAAGCACCACTGATATATAGTTCATAATAGCTGAGCAGTGGATTTGGGCTTGGTTTAAAATATGTTTTGTTTGGTTGGATCACAAATAGACTGTTCCTGTATCCTGTCTCTTTTGTCCACTTTTGACCACTTCTGTCCCCATTTTTTCAAGGGGAGGTTTTTTTTGATGTTCTATTTAATAATATTATTTGCTGCTGTAAAGCACATTGGTCAGCTGCTGCTGTTGTAAATGGTACTATATAAATAATTTAAGCTTGAAACTTAAATGCATGGGATCTTTCAGATCTTTCAATCAAATGAATAAAATATGTTTGTTCAATACATATAAACGTGAGTAAGTCTAGGGCAAACCACCAAAGAGGGAAAAATAAAATGAAGAAGACTTAGTAAACAATGCTGGTGAAAGTGAAAAGGTATCAATAAATTGAGAAGGGGAGGAATTAAAAATTATAGTGTGATTTAAAGAGGGGTATGGTGTAAAAAAGTGTAATTGAATTAACAAATGAGTTGAAACAAGCAGATGAGATCAAATGTGCAAAAGTATTTCAAGATTGCTACAAATATACCCCAGCGACTTAAGACTGGTTTTGTGGTCCAGGGTCACAAATGTGTGTGTAGTGCTTGGTGCACATTTCAAGTATATTAATGTTATTAAACTCAATCCAGTGTATATGATTTACAACTGAATAGCTCTGCAATGCATTAAGAAAAAATATTGCCTGAAACCAAGCTGTTCCTATAAGTTTCTTTTATTTTTAGCAGGTTCTTAGTGTCGTAAGGGCAGAACGTACCTTGACTCCAAAATCTCTTGAGTGACTTGAGTGAACTTGCTGTATTCCGTTGAGTGTTTGGTTTTGAGGTGCTGTATTAAACTGGTTGTATTGAACACAGCTCTGGCACTACCGTCTTGTGAAATGCTTGCATTGCAGATTTTGCAAGTGGCTGTTGCATAGCTTTCATGATTGATCCAATTTAAAGTATTTCCACACTGCAGACATTTCAGCTGCGTATTCCTGCCACAATTACAAACTGCGCTCTTCGTTTACGACACCTGCTTGACGGCTGACGTAAAATAAAGATCAGTTCCTTTGTTTTCAGCACAACAAAGAAATTTATACAGGTTTGACATAACCTGAAGGTGACTAAATAATGACAGAACTTGTATTTTTGAGTGAACTATTCCTTTAATTTTCCTGTAATTTAATTACAGCTACTTCTGATTAAATACTGCATAGACTATAGAACAATTCAATATATAATAATAATGGATGTAACATCAAACAATTGAATGTCTAATGTTAAAATGTATGCTTTCATTGTAATCTCCCTTTAAATACTTTGGTTAGTTCAAGAATATTTTCAAATTAAAAGCACTGTTTTGTGTCTATCTTTGTGTTGTTGAACTTTGAGGTTGAGTTGGGAATAAGAAAGTAAACAGAAACGAGTAATGTAAATCATTACAGTTATCTAGTTACACTGAAGATGTAAGTTGTACCTAGTAATTACTTTTGTAGAGTAACTAACCCAACACTGGAAATTCACAATAACATGCTCCTCTTCACAGGAGAGACGTTTAGGTACCGGATCGGCCATAGTAGACTGTCAGATGGAGGAATATTTGGCCAGTCTGACCTCCGAGCTGCCATGGACAGAGGTTTGCTGAATGTCCCCCCTCCAGAGCCACTATCAGGCAGTAACCTAACTTTGCCTTATGCATTTGTTGGAGATGAAGCATTCCCTCTCAGAAATGATGTGATGAAGCCATTCTCCTTCCGAAATCTGAACCATGAACAGTGAATATTTAACTACAGACTGTCAAGGGCAAGGCGTACAGTTGAAAACGCGTTTGGGATTTTGGCCAGTAGGCTCCGTGTTTTCCTTCCCAACATTGCTCTGGAGCCTGACAAAGTGGCAACACTAACACTAGCTGCACTCTGTGCATAACTTCCTCAGGGAGAAGGCATCAGATGTGTACCTGCCTTCAGCCTTTGCAGACGCAGAAGATGAGAACCACAATGTAGTACCCGGAGCTTGGAGAAAAGATAGAGAACTCTCCTCTGTGCCAGTCAGCAATGCACGGAATGCCACAACCGCTGCCAAAAAAATCCAGACAATTTGAAGGAATACTTTCTGTCACCGGCTGGATCAGTTTCCTGGTAGGAAAATATGATTTAAACATGGACATCAACTGATAAATGTGTTCATTTAGAACATTTTGCAAGACATATCGTACACTGGCTCAGGTGGACTTCCTGTTTGTTTCTTTAACACATGTTAGCACAAAATTTAACCTTTAAAACTGTTTTTTTTTTTTAATTTTTTTTTTTTTATTAACATTTATAAACAATGTAATTAAAAGTAGCAGTATGTGTAATGGTCAAAATTAACATGATTTTAGGGCTGGGCGATA
>JAFVLL020003754.1:0-74224 GCA_021397915.2 Tor tambroides
TTGGTTAATGGTGAATATTGACCTATGGTGCGTCCTGTTGCCGAGCCCCGCCTTGATGTAATGATTGACAGCTAGGGGGCGTGCTCGGCTCGGAAAACATTTTCAAATCCACAATGACTTAAACTACATTCATCTTGGGGTATTTAATGAAAATGCAATTGAAATGTCATATTGTCACAGACCTGCCAGGCTCTGTCTCCACACAATCACAGCGATCACGCTCACCTGAGTTCTGAGTACACTCACCTGCTCCCCATCACGCTCCTCGTCACCGCTCCCTATAAAGCCACACACCGCCCAGCACTCAATGTCCGATCTCGTTCTTCGTAGGAGGACTGCAAGAGCTTCTACAAGCACTAAGTACCTGTAGTTATTGTATTACTTACCTGCTTCTCTACTCTCCCGTTTCATACCCCTCCAGGATCCCGCTCCGAATCAGCTCCTGTGCTCCGAGGATCTGCTCCAGGCTGGCGGTGTGTGCGCCCGCTGTCTCTTCCTCCTGGCAAGCCGCCACTCCTACAAAACAAAGCGCAAGTTGAAATCCCCATACTCTGGTCAAGATATTATCAGCGCAAGACTCACCTGCCTTTCCCCACGTTCCAATTGATGATCAATAAACTAACCTTAATCTGCATTCTTCCTGTGTCCTCTTCCGTAACACATATGCATTTAAGAAAAATAAAAGACATTTAAATCACCATTTTGCTAGCCTTTTGCTGCATCTTTGGCTCAGAATGCATTTTGAAATTCTCACTGCGTTTTACTATTATCACGCGGTATCACGATGAAAATGCAATCCCAAGTGTCCTACCTTAAGTCTAAATTCATTTAGGAAAAACAGCATTTAAACGATAAATTTGCTACAGTTTTTGCTTGGACATGTTAAACATATCTAATCAATTTGGGTAATACATTTTAATTTTGCAACTTATGAAGCTTTAAAATATGTTGTTAATTTGCATATTACAACTAGTGCAGTAAATGGCAAATTTAAAAGATATAATTGAATTTTCATTTTGCACTAAATGTTGCATGAATGGGAAAATGTAAATTTAACTACAGAAATACATTGCCATTTTACATGTTGCATTGGAATTTTGCATATTACATTTCAAATTGATTTTAGCAACACATATGCTTCCATAATTCTGGGGCACGTTCAAGCTCACGCCGGTGCCCAACGTTTTGCTACGGTTTCCGGGTTGAACAACATGTTTCCTGGAAACGGTGTGCAATGTGGTTTGAGATCCGTTTTCTCTTGTCTGGTGGGTGTGTCAAAAATGTCAGCCCAATCAGCAGCAACATGTATATAAACCACGCAGTATTAAAGAGACAGATAGCACAATGGGTCCAAGTGAAGTCATTTAATATGTGTCCACTGCAGCTTGGTATACGCTACAATTGAAGATATTAGAAGACATGTTTGTCGTAAGAGTTTTATAGTAAGATAGCATATCAACATGATGAATTTGTAAGTAAATGTAATTAACACCAAAATAAATTCACAAGCGCAAGTATATTGTTTGCACATGTTTATTTACATTAAAGGCAAAATCACTGAATAAGAGCACAAGTACAAATCTGGAACTTCTTTAAGTCTGTCTAAATATCATGTAGTAATTGCAATGTCTTCTGGTCCATATCCTTTACTTAGGAAGGTGTGCTAAACACTAATTAATGTAACATAAAAATACTATACACATTTATATATTTTGCTATTGTATTGTGGAGTGACACTTTCATAAACTTTTCTATGCTCCTCTGATTATATAATGGTAAATATTACAATATCATACCATAACAACAGTGATCAGCAATAATGATAAGCCTAATACTCACATTAAAAAAATAATAAGGTCATATAGATCATAACACAGTCTCGGAGGTAAGAAGTGGATTATCCTTCACCTGAAAATTCTTTTCATCCTGAAATGCGATGGAAATGTTGGATCACAATAATTAGGAACCAGTTTCCACAAATCCCTTCACTCGATTGGGATGTTCTCTTTTATTCTGGACTGCAAGGGCAGTGACTGTATCATCGAGCGTATTTTGCAGTATTAAACACGTATTTATACCGATTTCATCAGGCTCCGAAAATTCTTCAAAAAGAACCCAAAGAATGGCCTTCTCAGCTGCCATAGTTGCAACACTTGCGTCATCAGAAGAGGGTGTTCAACGCATCACCGTTTCCGTTTAATAAAAGTTTTGCACCGTTTTTCGGAGCTGAACGCAGCCCTGGTTTAGGCTGTTTCTCGAGTTCAATCCCCGTATGTTGTCCTGTCGAAGTGCTCTCATGTAGTTCGCTGCTGGCACCACTAGAGCCCGCAAAATGACAGCTCACCAATCTCAGGACTGCTTTCGAGCATGAGGCAGCTTGCTCATACAATGAGAGTCTGTAGTCAGCCTGCGGTTAGCCAGCCTCTCCGGACTAACCCCGTACGCGCTCGGACTGCTGACAATCCACCGCGCGGATAACGCCAGTCCAGGCGCGCTACAACGACACGTTTGTTTTTCACTTTGTTTGGGAATCACCACAAGGAACCGTAAACGGCCTCTTAAATGACAAAGATGGGAAGTGCTCGTACACAGCCTGAACTCTCTGGAAGTTTGCGGATTTCTGCCTTCAAGTAAATGGATTATAATTGCGTGTGTTATTTGTCAGCTGACAGGAACACTTGGTTCAGGGTATGACCGACTAATAACCGCATGCATTAGCGAGATTGCGTTTATTCCTTGCTGCAGGACTGTGTTCAGCCTTCTGATAGCACACTGTGGATTTGTTACACCTTGCATGGAGTTGAATGAGCGCACGCTGCGATTTCGGCAAGCTGCAAGACACCCCAGTGCACTGGAAAGTAATAATGCATAGTGTTGTAATAGTGTTACGACTCAAAAATTAAGTTGTGGATCCGGAAAGCACATTTTAATCTCATAATAGATACTATTGAGAACGTATCTTTTGAGGACGGGCTGTAAAAGGAATAGAAACATTAGTAATTTCGCGTTCTTCCATTGAATTTGTGTACCCAGCTAACAAGTGTATGTTTAAAACGCTTCCCAAACATTCCATTTTGCTATAGGAACGTCAGCATGTTTACGTAATGTAAAAAGAACCCGAAATCGTTTCATCAATATGCACTAACTGTTTAACACTGACACAGTTGTTTGCTTCACTAAACTCAATTTGTAACTACTTTTAAAAATCGTTTCTTTTTGACGTCTTTTTCTTTTTTTTCTTTCTAGGACTTTGTTACAACATCTGTTGTTTAAATAATGTTTAAGTAACAATTGAAACAACGTTGCACTAGGAACGCTTTCTCTTGTGCCAACTTTAATCAAACCCAAGCATTACATAGGGACGTTATATGGATGTTATATAAAAACCGCGTGGTCTTAACATTGCGCCTTGCTAACGTTTTTGGATATAAGCATCTGGGATCTATATCCTTTTTCAAGATTTTGTCAAGGCAAGCATGTAATATTGCTTTAGATGGTTTGCTGAATATAACAGATCAACTGCTTACAAAAGCTTAGTGAAAGGATAATCATTTTTAGAAAGCATGCTCAACCAAATGCTTGAAATGTCCATTGATGGTAGAAGTGCACTTTCAGTTCTGCATTAATATCATTGATTTGCAAAGAAATTAATAATTTTATTTACATGTAACATTTTATATCCAATTAAAAACATATTCTTATGGCAGACGAGGCATTTATCAAGCTATCACAGCATTATTCCTGATAACAGCTATAGTGTCTATAGTATTATTGCAGAATCTGCCATTTCCATGGTAAATTTTTGAGCAAATTTGATTTATTCCGCATTAAAATAAATGAAAAAGTTTTGTTTAAAAAAAAAAAAAAAAGAAAAGTTTTTATTGCCCAAATAAATTGAATGAATTAATAATTTTCCCTTGTTTTTCTGGGTGTGACCATTAAAGGGTTAACGAAGAGGGGAACTGAAGGTCATGGGAGAGGCGGCTCCGACCCAGGCCACCCCAAGTGGTTTTGCACCCATGTTGGGCGTCGGGATGGGAGGATCAGTCACACCAATCGCCACTTCAAGAGGATCAGCCGTTCCTCAGCTCCACAGTGCCATAGTGGAACGCTTGCGTGCCAGAATAGAGCTGTGCCGGCGCCATCACTCCACCTGCGAGGACCGCTATGTGCGCGGTCAGGCGGAAACTTCGGACCGGGAACACGAGAACACACTCCATCTCTTAAACATCGTCCATCAGGGCCCTGGGAACAGGAAGACCAAGGGCAATAGATCGGCCTCTCAGCAGCCTCCTGAATACAGCAGAGTGAATGGTGAACATAAAGCCCACAGTTCATCAGAGGCAGAATCCAAAATTTCTTCGCAAATAGCAGTAAGTTTTATGGGTTATATTAACTAAGCCCACATAATAAATCTTATAATCTGTCTAATGCACATGGGGACACATGCCAGACCAATTCCCCAGAGAATGACATCAACACACTGATATGATGTGATTACTGTGGGTGTGTGAGGGAGAGATGGGGGCGTCTGTTTAATTAAAAAGGGCCCTGCAGGCAGGCACATGATTCTTTAAAGGTCTTTTAAAAATATAACAAAACAAAATATAACTTAAAAAGAGGTGGTGATACAGCGACATTTGAATTTTTTTTTTTTTTTTAACAGTGCAGATGTCCATTATACAGTACAGCCCCTCCATTTTCACTCATATTGGAAAATTATAGAATGCCACTGCATTGGATAAAATATCAAACCACATGGAATTTAATTTAAAGAAAGCTAGAATACACACGTTTCAAGCAAAACATTTCACAAAAAGAAGTTTGTGTATCTATTGATATTTATTTTTAAAAGAATAATTCACCCATAAATGATACTTTGTTTAAAATTTTGGAATGAGTTTGTTTCTTCATCGGAACAGGTTTGGAGAAATGTAGCGTTACATCATTTGCTCACCAATGGTGAGTGAATGGGTGCTGTCAGAATGAGAGCTGTTAAAAACATCACAATAATCCACAAGCAGGCGTAATCCACACAACTCCAGTCGATTAATTAAATTAATTATCAAGCAGTTAACATCTTGTGAAGACAAAAGCTGCATGTTCGTAATAAACAAATACATCAATCTGACAATTTTAACTTCAATCCATTGCTGACGGCTAAAATTTATGTCCTTTATCCATAATATTGCTTTCTCCAGTGAAAAAGTCTTTTTACCTAAATCGGAAGAGAAATCAGATCAATCAGGATGACATATCAAGCACTGTTTACAAGCAATAATAGTACAAAACAGCTCTAAACAAATATGTGGGTGGAACAGGGGATGACTTGATGATGCTGGAGGAAGCATTTTATGGATTATGGACTCGAATTTTGACTATAAGCGACAGTTTTAAAGGTGCCATAGAATGCATTGATACAATACTTTAAATTGTTCTCTGATATCTACATAGAAGGTATGCGGCTTAGGTAAGTGCAAAAATTCTCCAGAAACAGTTTTAAATATGCATTTACAACCCTAGGATTTCTCCCCAGAATGAAACGGTCTGTTATTGGTTTATGTGGAAGGGTCATGAATATTAATGTTGAACTCTGCCCTGATTGGCTGTTTCACAGTGCGGCTCTGCTCTGATTGGCTGTTTCACAGTGCGGCTCATTTCAGTAGCTCACAGGAAGGAAACACAGGGAAAATATATATTTCAATACTTTCTCGCACAGTTATATCGTTGGGTAATTATACTGTAAATAAAATGCGGGCATCAGGGAGCCGCTATTAATATGCTGGGCATTGAAACTGTTTTCAAATGCACGATCGCATTTTACTTTCACTTTCGAGATTCGCGATCGCACGAACTCTGTTTATTCTATGGAGCGGCAGTACTTACCACACATTTTACAAGATCAGATGCTTGTCAGTGGTGCTCAGGATCTGCAAATCATTCGTCATTATCCTCAGTCATCTCTCCTTACTCTGTTTATGTGGTAAGTGAAATCTTATGTACTGTAACAGGCTACAGCTAGCAACGAGCTAATGTCCCTTTAGTGGCTCATGTTATTTTATTAGAACATGTTATTTGCTTACCGTGCCTTTCTGAGTACAGACACCATCCCATCCCTGCACTTCACATCCCCTGCACAGCCTGGAACATAACTTTTATTTCCATGATCTGCCATTTTCGCTGTTGTCCTCGCTTGTTTCTTCACAATACCTGCAGGACTTCTGATGGTTCGTCTGGCGGCTGGCCTAGAACATGGGCGGGTATATGCAAATGTTCAGGGCATAACTATTAGTGATCCCAACTGTTACGTAACAGTCGGTGTTATGTTCTGATTCGCCTATTTTTCAGTGGTCTTTTTTAATCCCGAGATTTACATAAGAAGGAGGTGTTTGAGGCTCACGGTATGTCATTTCCATGTACAGAACTGTTATTATTCAACTATGCCAAGGTAAAGACAGTTTTCCATTCTATGGCACCTTTAAGTTAAAATGCCTTAATGATGGATTTGTTTCTTACAAACATGCTTCTTTTGGCTTTTCGAGACTTTAATTGATGGACTGGAGTGGTGTGGATTATTGTGATGTTTTTGTCAGCTGTTTGGACTCTCATTGTGACGGCACCCATTCACTGCAGAGCATGCATTGGCAAGGAAGTGATGCAATGCAACATTTCTCCAAATCTGATGAAGAAACAAACTCATCTACTTGGATGGCCTGAGCGTGAGTACATTTTCAGCAAATTTTCACTTTTGGGTGAACAATTCCTTTAAATGTTGCTTGAGTTTCCAAATATTTTGTGGCACCATTTTATAGAAGTGAATGCATAATTTCATAATTATTGAAGGGATTTCTCAGTATAGAAAAAAAAACAAACAAAAAAAAAACATGTTTTGTACTGTAGCCTGTAGCTTTTGTAACGGAGGGAAACACTTGCGGTCAACAGGTCAGTTGTGGTTCTTTGTTCTCCGCCCTTATATTTGCCTCTTGGGATTTCACTCTTTGAAACCACTTGAGGTTGATGCATCTATTTAGTATCTCTGTTCATAGACACCGATGAGTGCTTTACTGTTATTCTGAAACTCTCTTTTAAAATAACACATTTTGTAGGCATTTAGGTAAAAAGCATATTAGACATAGAATAAAAGCAAAGAAGCAAAATAGACCTAGTTTACGTCTAGTTTATCATAGAGATATTCTTGCAAAATGCAGAATCATAAGGTAAGGCGTCAATTTTTCTTTCAGCTTTGCCGATTTTGAAAGTGTACACCAATACCTATCCAACAAAACAAAGGCACAAGCAGAAATTGCTGGATGATGAAATCTCACAAACACTGCGTGAATGGCCTTGTGTTTTGTTCCATACTATGCATTGTCTTGCTCTATTATCAAAGGTTTGATAAATTGCTCTCAAAGCACCTTCTTGAATGATGGCTTTCCCATAAAGCCATTTGAAGCGTGCAGTCTGCATATAAATGTTTAGAGCTATTCAGTACGTGTCCTAGTTTTGTTTACTCAAAGTCAAACAGGCCTTGAAAACACGATTGTCAGTGGACTGCTTAGTAATTAAGTGTTATGGGCTTATGGATGAAATTGTTTTTTCCTAATTTCAGAGTAATGACCAACTTGGGAACATGGCGGGATTGTGGAATATCCTCTCACGGAAGAGAAAGTGGGATATTATGAATGCTATGTTTACTTTTCTAAAGAGATCAGCCTCAGTTAAGCCCAGTTTATGTCAATTGAACAATGTTCAGTCATAGTCTTTAATGATACACTGTTCATTCAGTTCTTCACAGTTAAAGGGATACTCCACCCCAAAATGAAAATTTTGTCATTAATCACTTACCCCCATGTCGTTCCAAACCCGTAAAAGCTTCTTTCGTCCTCGGAACACAATTTAAGATATTTTGGATGAAAACCGGGAGGCTTGTGACTGTCCCATTGACTGCATAGTAAATTGCACCTTTCTGGTTCAGCGTAGCACCATTTTGGAGAATATCCGCTGGACGCAAGGAGCGTACACAGTTCTGTGTCAGCCGCATACCGGATGCGCTGTTTTCCTTCAAATCAAAGCATAAACAAATGTAGAAGACGTATCCTTGTGGCACGGCTGACACACAAGAGCGTACGCTGCTTGGTCCATTGATGTGCTCTGTAACATCGCGCTGTTTTGTCGCGCTTTCAGTGCATTTGACTCCCATATGTACGGCCAAACACCGCTTCTCTCACTCTCAGTTATGTTGCTTATACTGGCTGTTTATTGCTGTAGATATGTAATGCAGAGAGACTTATACGTGACACTCTCTTCTGGAGAAGGGGTGGGAATATGCAGCTCATTTGCATTTAAAGCCATACGCTCCAAATCAGCTCTTTTTTTTTAGACACACCCCAAAAATGACACTTTCCAGCTGTTATAATAAATGATCTGTGGGGTATTTTGGGCTGAAACTTCACAGACACGTTCTGGGGAAACCCAGGACCAATATTACATAATATTGCATAATAGGCACCCTTTAAAGAATTAGACTTATTTTGATGTGTTAACTAACATAGTAACTCTACTAAAGCACTTAATTTCAACTGTAGTGTTTTATTCAATATTTCATTTAAAGTTAATATATTTTACTAAATGCAACTAACTGCAACTTTATCATTACAAATATGACAAAAAATACAATTATTTACAATCTTAACATTTTTGTTCACCATAAATGCCTGTCAGTACATTTGGCAGTACACTTTCTTTATTACATCTGTTTAAAGATGTACTTGCGTCCTACTTAAATGAATAAAAAGCACTCACTTTAGCTAACTGAATTTAATATGAATTTAAACAATAATACATTTGAATATAAATGCAGTTAACATGCAGTTAAGTGTCGGGAAACATTTAATTCTATTTGCACTAAAGTGTATCCTTTTAAAGTATTATTTCCATATTAAGTACCCTTTTTAAAAGTATACTAAAGTTTACTTTCTTTTAACAAGATAAACTATAAAAATATAAAGTAACAGTTCACCCAGAAGTGAAAATTCTGTCATCATTTGCTGAAATCCATGTCGTTCCAAACCTGATTCACTTTCTTTCTTTCGTGGAACATGAAGTTACTTTTCCGTTTTGACTTTGACTGTGAATTTTGGACAAAAACATTTGAAAATTCTTAAACGTGTTTCACGGATGTGAAATGTGAGTTTGGAAAAATAAATGTGCTTCACAGCAATCTCATAGAAGAACCAGTTTTGGTTCCACAAAGAACCATTCAGTCAAAGGTTCTTTAAAGAACCATCTTTTTCTTACCCTTTTATAATCTTAACAACCTTCTTTTGCCACAGAGAACCTCTGAAACAGAAAGGTTCTAAAGAGGTTAAAGGTTTTTTATGGAACCATTTAGACAAAAAGGTTCTTCTATGGCATCGTGAAGCACCTTTATTGTGTATGGTGATTAAATAAAGACATAATTTTTATTTCTTAGTGAACTGTCCCTTAATCCCTTACTGGAAAGATTAAGCTTCTAAACCGGTGTTTAAGGATGTAGCTACATAATTGGACATAATTAAGCATGACAGGCAGGCATTACAAATAATAGGTGGAAGAAGGAAATGTCGAAGTGTTTCCTGGTGTTTCTTGGCTATAGTGCTTTAGGAGTGGAAGCTGAAGGTGGCCCAGGCTTCGGCTCACTCCACCTGAATGTGGAACAATCAGTCCGGCTCCTTGAAGGCCACTTTAGCCCAGAAAATCTGTCTGTGCCCTTACTTGGGGAATATGAATGGGTCCCTGGACAGTTTGTCCCATGGTTAACGTTCATGTTGACATGAAAATGAATTAGTCCTACATGAGCGTACTCACAATATGGCAGAAAACCTAAGCAATTGGTTAGAAAGTATGCAGTTTATAATGGCCAAAAACTGTCCACTTCGACAGGACGTGTTTTCTGACATGTAAAATCAGCAACCGAAGTTTGTTTTGTGTTTGGGTTTATTTTGTGAAACTCTTTAGTGCCTTTTAAAGATTTAATGCCACTAATCTGGCAATCTTCAGCCAAGCCAATGGGACAGTTCTCAACAGCATTCATTTTATCAACCAGATACTTCATAAAGATGACGGACGGACTGGTGCATTCTTTATTATGGAAGTTATGATAGGATTGTCAGATTGCCTTTTTTTGTCTGCACTATGCATCCGACAGCCAGCAGACAGATTGCGGGTGATCTGTTGGTGCGCTGTCTGAGGATAAGTCTGAGGATTTTGCAGGATAGAGCGCTCGTTGATCATTTTAATCTGAGTTATGTGCAGCAACAAATGCATTATACACATTAAATGTGACCTATAAAACAAGATAAAAATGTACAAGTGGAAGGTTGAGGCATAAATAGAAGAGAACTTTAGGAAACTCAAGTAGGATTGCTCATGCTGCTTAAATCAAAAGCATTCCCTCCTCATCCGCGCTGGCTCTCCTAGCGGTTTCTTTGTGAGGTGTGCCTTGTGTATACCTCATGTTTTATTCACAGTCTGAGACATGACTGGGGCTTTGAAGAGTACTGAAACCATTCGGCATATACATCCCTACCTCCATTTGCACAACATAATGGCTGCGGGCAGAAATCGCCCCCTCAGCGTCTAGTATCAGCCTCTGTTACCCAAATTCTGAGTTTTATTTTATTATAGGTAACCAAGGGAAATGATGAAACTGAAAGCACTTTCTAGGCCATTCCGTACAAGTTGAAAACATGCTGTGAAATGCACACCTGTGTCACAAAGCTCAAGGAAAGTTTTAATAGGCTGTATTAATAGTGTGGTATACAGTTATTGATCTGGAATGTGTGCTTCATTGTTGTCTCAGACTTTTTCAATTTCTTGTTTATCTTGTGGTTGAACAGGCAGCAAAGATGAAGATGTAGAGTGATTACTTTTGAACTCTGTACATTGACATTGCTACATTACGTTCCCTCTTCATGCATGTGGAACACTTTACCAAAATATTATTTGTACATTTTTATTGTAATTGTCTTTGTTTCGCTCTTAGGAGTTGTCATTTTATTTATTTATTTATTTATTTATTTATTTATTATATGGCCTCAAATTTGGTTCTAGAATACTTTGGAATACAGAGGAGTTCATGGTTGGTTCAGTGACTGTGAGGTGCCCAGGCCCTGTGGTTACAAACCAAGCCCAAAATCATCAGCCCTCCACCAACATGTGACTTTTGGGATGAGGTGTTTGTGTTGATACGCTCTTTAGGTTTTCACCAAACGTGGCATTGTGCATTATAGCCAAACTTCTCCACTTTGGTCTCATCTGTTCAAAGGACATTGCTCTAGTCTTATGGTTTGTTTAGATGCAACTTTGCAAACCTAAACTATGCTGCCATGCTTTTTTTTTTTAGATAGAAGAGGCTTTTTTTTTCTGGCAAGCCTTCCAAACATGCCATACTTGTCCCGTATTGTCTAATTGTACTGTCGTGAACTTTATCATTTCACATGTTAAGTGAGGCCTGTAGAGTCTGCAGTGAAGTTCTTGGGTTGTCTGCCATTTCTGTGAGTGTTACACAGTCTGATCTTGGGGTGAATTTGCTGAGACGTCCACTCCTGGGAGGATTGGTGTCTGTTTTGAACATCTTCCACTTGTGAATAATCTTCCTCATTGTAGAATGATGGACTTCAAACTGTTTGGAAATGGCTGTGTCACTCTTTCCAGATTGATGGCAGCAACAATTGCTTCCTTAAGATTATTGCTGATGTCTTACCTCCTTGGCATTGTGTTAACACACACCTGACGGCTCCAGACCAGCAAACTAAACCAGATTTTTTTTTTTTTAATGTCCTGATACAGAAAACCATGGAATTCAAGAGGGTGTACTAACTTTTTCACAAGATCTTTTTACAAAATACTATATTATTATTATTATTATTATTTATTGGAGTTGCTACATACTTATTCTTGCAGGAATGCAGGATGGGGATGAGCTGTGTTGACTTTTTCTTTGCACCAGCCAGTGGTTGTGAATTGTGAGACACATTCAGGCTTAGTGTGATTTCCCTAGCACAGAGAAAGCACACAGGGCACTCTGATGTCTGTCAGGTTTTTCCTGACCGACTAAATAGAACAGAGCAGAATAAGGAGGTGAAGCGTTAGAGGGGGTGGTTCACTATATCTTTCGACAAGTCTTGTGCTCTGTTGAACTCACCTGAAATCCAACCCTTGTGGGAAACTGCATCTTCAGGTGTGTATGCAAGGGCCCTGAGTGGATGATAAAAATCTGTGACTCTTTCCTGCAAAAACAACAACCCACAAAAACCCCCAACCCACAATATATGCCTTTGTGATTGTTCAGTTCCACATGCAGTACGTGGGAGTTGCATAAATGAGCGATATGACTCAAATATCCACACTCCCTTGTTTTATCAGTTAACCTTTTCACTTTCTATTATTACATAATTTCACTGTAAACAACATTAGATTAGCCACAATATCAAGGTTTTATCATGCTCTAACCATTAGTATCTGCCTTTAATGAAACACTGACAAACTGGTAAAAAGGCTTGTTCTCCCTGAGAGGTTTAGATAAATTTGTGCTTCACAGATATAGTTAGTGGTTTTCACACACAACCTCTGTAAAAATTACAAAGCAAATTACGTTCTGTTACCTCCATCTCCAATTTTTGAGATAAAAAGATTAATTAACAACATTGTGTTAAAAGTGTTAAATTTATCATTAGGGATGCATTGACCAGTACCAATAAGCTGATAATTATTTCACGTGGTGAAATGATAAATGACCAATATATTGTTAAATGTATGTAATTTTATCATGACAACTCTTGGAAGATTTTAGCTTGGTGATGGATATGACGGTGTTAATGTGTTTGGTCTTGGCAGAATGGATCTGCTATGCTGCTGCTGTTGGTTATTGCTGTAGTTGTAGATTATTGCTGCTACTGCAAGGAAGTACAGGAACTTGCTACTGCCAATGCATATGGCGATACGGTGCTGTGAGTATTAAGACATACTGCTGCTGCACAAATAGCATATAAATAGCATATAACGGGGAAGGTGGAGGGATTCAGAAGAACTCTGAAAGCGCATTGCAAAATGCTCAAGTGAATGCTAACCATTTAAATGTAAAGCAGTAAGCTCATTGGCTGTGTATGCAACATGAACCAATCAGCTTGTGCCAAGTCATTTAACACTGTGAGTATCATCAGTTGCGTTAGGAACCCATCAGTCTGCACCATTTAGTGTTTCATGAAAGAACTAGGCATTTAATCAATGATGCCTAGTTTGGGTGATCTAAAACTTTGCTGTCACAGTAAGTAAAGGGGAGAAATATTTGATGCTATTATTCCTAAACAACAGGAGAACTGACAGTTATAGATGGGAAAGATTGTCAACCTGTACTGTTTCTTTCTGTGTGTAGCACCTGAGGTGTATTCCAGAAAGCAAGGTTAACTTACCATCTGAGAAACCCTGAAGGCCTGAACTCTTGGTTGATTAACCCAAACCTTGCTTACTCCAGGTATGTGGTTCCAAAAACGCATCTGGGAGTAAGTTCATTCAGCACAGAGTATGTTCCTGGTTAACACACAAGACATTCTCAACAGAGCGACGAATCGACGAGTCACTATGGAAACGGACGCCAAGAAAAAGCGCGCCATACTACTACTTTCTTCTTCTGTTTAGTGGTCATTTACATGCTTAGTGCATAGCGCCACCTAATTGGTGGTTGTGCAGTCTTTTTTTTTTTTTTGTTTAATCTTTAACCCTTGAGAATAAGAATTATATTGTTTGTTTGATGCTAATTACATAAGTCATATCAGATGTGTATTTTTATTTAAAAAAAAAAACACTTTAGAGAAAATATAAATATTAAAATATAATAAACATGTATAATAAATAAAACAAACATTACCTTGTCATATATATATATATATATATATATATATATATATAATAAATAATATATGCACTGCTAGCTCTGAAGTAAGCTAACCCTGAAACATAACGTACTCCGGAGCAGGTTATGTTCAGAGAATAAGTTGCTATGGCTACTTGCATAACCTGAAAGTTACCTCCGTTTTTGGAACCTAAAGTTGAGGTTATCCGCTTCTTTACCCTTAAACATACCGGGGTATGTCACATAACCTGCTTTCTGGAATACCCCCTGCTGCTCTGCATGTCCTGCAGATACCTGATCATTTCAGTCAGTTTGTGTTGTACATTTCAGTGCAAAATTGTTTTGTAATGGTTTTCCAAAGAGGCTTTTATTGAAGAATGGAGCAGTTAAAAACTACACTGGACCCTCAGCAGGTGTGTGAAGAGGCATTTCTTAAAGGGCACCTATTAAGCCCTTTTTACAAGATGTAATATAAACCTCAGATGTCCCCAGAATGTGCCTGTGAAGTTTCAGCTCAAAATACATTTACCATTTTGAAAATGCCCATTTTGAGTGGAAGTAAAAACATGCTGTTTTCATATCTTTAAATGCAAATAAGCTGCTGCTCCCCGCCCCCTTTTCCAGAATAGGGCTGTTCCTTTACAGCTCGTTCCTCTGATGCCAAAAACCATCTGTTTGGTTTTGATTGTCATGTCTGTCGTGCTCACGTGACATGGCAGTTGTTCATCATCATGAAAGCTTATTATTTGCATGCATTTTAAAGCTGTATCAGTTTAAACTTCTAATACACGGTTTTCTGAGCACACACATCCGACGCATGCGCACAGAAAGCGGCTGTCACATGGCATGTGAGTACTAAACTAAGTTTTTTCATGTCTTATTGCGCTTAAACTGTCAAATACACATAAGGATATGTCAAAAAAACAAAAAAAACAAACAGTCATTTATGTCTGTGAAGGTAATCAGCTGGCAAAGAAATTGTATGTTTATATTAGTAAAGTATTAGTATACTAGTTATATCTGTGTATTAAGTGGCAGCAGCGTAATATAATAAATAAAATAAAATAAAAACAGAAAATCACTCACTGCTCTTGAATGAATAACTTCAGTAGAGGACAGGTTGCATGCCAGGATCACTTCATTGTCGATGTGTGTCCAGTGCTTGCTAAAACAAAATGTCCCTTCGTTAGCTAGCTTTGCTAGCTGTATACAAACAGGTGGGAAGGGGGCACTCTATAGACATATAAGGAGGTTCTGTATATGGCTCGGAGGTGGGCTTATTCAAATAGCTAGGTATCTACTTTGAAACGGGCTGCTAATTGAAATAGCTCACTGGATGACACAGGTTCAGGCTCTGACGGCCCATAATAAACTGGCTGTGTGTTTTCTTTTCATACATGCCAGAATATTAAATGGAAAAAAAGTGAAAATTTAATCCAGTGTCATCCTCTTTAAAGGCACAGTAGCAAAAAAAATGAGGTTTTTAATTCCAAGGTCAAGGAGGACAGGACAGTCATAAAATAAAATAAAATAAAATATGATTAACATTATGTTCTGGAATAAATATATAAAATACTTACAGAGAGACGGTTTACCCAGCTCATCTGAAATTTCCCAAATTATAAGTGACAGTAGGGGTGTCTTGGGCATAGGAGCATGATTTGATTTGAAAAACTTCAAACACAGCCCACTTTCCCGAGGGGTCAGCGTCCGGCCCAGGAAATGAGAAAGTGGGCTCCTGATGTCAGCGTTGAACCCCTGGGTGGAATGCCGGGTCAGATCTGGGGCTCTCCGGGTAGATCAGAGATCAGGCCTGTTTACATTTTAACTCAGGATATTTCTATCATGCTGGCCAAACTGCTCCATGTTCCCAGGCTCCTCGCTCACAGCCCTGAAAAGGAGCACAAGCCCTCTCTATGTCTCCTTTCCCTCTGTGCTCTTGTCCCTCCCTCCTGCTTCTCTCTCTCTCTCTCCCCCCTTCACTGCCTCCAGGGTCAAGTCAAAGTACAGCTTCAGCAGAGAGTGGGAGGTGAAAAAACCTTATTCCTTATTTTGAGTATATTGTAGTTAACGCAGTGAGGACAAAGTGGAAGAATGTTGGGAGCAGTTTTTTTTTTCCACAATATTTGAGATTTTCAACAAGTAAAAGAGTAAAAATCTTATGTAAATTAATAAAAATAAATAAATAAATAGTATTTTTTTTCCACACCGTTTACCCAAAAATAGTAATTTCCTCACCCTCTTGTCGTTCCAAACCGGTATGATTAGTCTAATGTTAAGCAGACATAGCAGTATTCACAATTTAGTTTCATTTTTAATTAATTGCGAATACATAGTTAAACATCAAGTGGCCCTAATTATGAGTAGGAAATGTTGAGTCAGTTGTCAAAGGATTGATTAGTTAGTTATTGTTAGAAAACTTTTGGTATAAAACTATACACTCTGCAACCGGATTTCTGAGTTCAACTTTCATTTCTTGTAAAGTAACCCAACACCACACGCTTACACTTTAGTTGCTTGTTCTGGTTTTTGTATGATGTTGCATCTATCATGAAACATGACTCGCCTGTTATTCACTGAACAAAATCTCTGTAGCTTCATAAACCGAATCAAAAAATCTAACCTTTTGACCTCTGCTAGCTTCTGCTGTTTTTTGCTTGTAGTAAAATGTCTATGGAGATGCTAATCTGCTTATGTGTAAACTAAAAGCCTACACTGGTATTAAAGGTATAGTTCATCCTTTTTTTTTTTTTATTTGCTTACCTGAATCTGGAATGAATGTTAATGTTAATTACCCCATGTGGAACAAAAAAGATGTTTAGCAAAAAATTTGAACTGCTCCTTTCTGTAGAATGAAAGTGGATGAGAGCAGGGACTGTCAAGCTCCAAAAAGCAGCATAAAGGTTGTGTAATGTACAAAAATGTGCAGACCTGAGATTGCTCAGAAAGGTAAATTTAAGGTCATGTTTGTTTGTTGTCTCTGAATTTTATGCACGGTGACCTTAGAAAAACCTTTTGACAAAGATGCAACGTTGGTTTTGCAGAAAGTTCTTATCTGTTGACTCGCTGCCAAATATATTTGGGGATTTCACAAGATTTGTTTATTTGATCTGTTGGTTGCATCTAGTTAGATTTTTTTTATATTTCACTTTGTTGCCCCTATCTAACTCGGGTTTTTGCTTGCCAGAAGTGTGCAGTGCAAAACATTTTTGCATCTCCACATCGTATCTCATATTCACAGAAGTCTTAAAATATGAAATGTGACACTGACAGCATTTTCTCTGTCTCTTGAGAATGACATGCTGACTAAAGAATGCTCGCTGTAGCATTTCTGACACTGCTTTGGCACTCATCTCTGCTGATATCCTCTTGATGCTTTGTGGGAATAAATTAGAGAATTCATTTCAAAGTCATTACTAGAAAATTGCGATCACATGGCGACAAACCATTATGCGACTTCCCGAACTTGCCATGTTTAGAAAAAGCTGCTGTGAACCATGTAACTTTCCATCTTTACAAAGTTTATAGCTGAGCACTAACATGACTTGTATTTCATGTTTGTGAGCTCTGTAGGGTTTCGTTAGTGGTGTTTACTAAGCCAGGCATCTCTACTACTACTGCTCATGATTAGGGTTTGGGATTTGAGCAAACTACTAACCCCAAACTAATTTTCTCACTTTTTGTCACCCACCCTGTCCTGTTTGGGGTACGAACATGAGTGACGCCTCAAATTGTGCATCTTGTTCAGGAGATATGTGAGGTCACTTTTCTGAGAAATGCGAGCCAGAAAACCCTAGCAACTGCATAGCACTGCAATATAAATCGCTCAGAACATCTATAACAGCAACATCCTGGCAAACACCCAAACACTTTAGATTTTTTTTATTTTTTAAATAGACAAACAGCACTCACATTTGCTTAAAATTGACAATTTTGTACTGAATTTTTACATGACACCTCATGTGTTACTGCTAAATTTAACAGAGTTTTTCATATTAAAATGTGCATGATTCACTGGCCATGTATAAAGTTTGATATCTGAACTGCATTCAAATAAAGGTTCAGATGACTAGATAATGTTAAAGTCATTAGAGTTGCATAACCGATTTCCTGTCTTTGACAGGATGTTCAAACCACATTCATTTAACCACCGCTTGCCACATTGCCAATAAGAATGTCCTCAATTTAAAATTTATATTAAATATGTGAACTCAGGCACATTTGTTAGAAATGAAACAATGGTGATGAATATCTAAGTCACATTTCACCCTATGAAATATGAAAAAATATACGTTTTTGTTTTTTTAAATAAAATGTTGCATAAGGTTTGCATAAAGACATTTATTTTCAGTGAATGTTCTCATTAGATTCTTATTACTTTAATACAGTATTTTTACAGTAAAATTGCTGTAGAACAATTTTTGTTTATTTAAATAGTTATAAATATAATATTTTTGGATGTCATTAATTGGAATGAGATTTTGAAAATGTTTAATTCTAGTAAAAATATCAAAATGCAAAAAAAAATACCGTAGATAGCGAGAAAGAGAAATGTGGTGTGTGTGTCGACTCAGGACTGGTGTTTGTGTTGCGAGGTGACAGTTTTGGCTCCTGGCAGATCTGATCCCTGGCGCCTGGTGCCCTCAGTCTCCCTCACACAGACACAGTCCACCGCTGTTTTACTGCAGGTCAGCCGAGGAAAACACCTGACTGCTGTTCCAGTGCTCTTCTCCACCTCTTCAGACCTAACCAAAATCTCTGTCTGTATGTCACAACCTCCCGTTATTCACATCTAAGCAGTATTTTTTCTTTACAGAAGAAATTATGGCAGTACTATAGTTGAGCGATAATATAAATGTAAAGGTTACCATTGTACTGCTGATTACCATATTCGTATATGATGTTTTTAAATATCAGTACGATCTTCAATGAATACTATGCTATTACCCCTGGAAGTACTATGATGGTACCATGGTACAGCAGTGGTAGTACATGCTAAAACTGTGATACTTTGAGAAAAGCCATGTTACTAAAATTAATTTGCCATTTTATTAACATGGTACCATGTCCAAAACATAAAATAAAAAAGTACTACTTTGTGTCTAAAATACCATGAAATTGCACAATTTTTAAAACCATAGAATTGTAGGGGATTTGTGTGTATTTTTTAAAACGCAAACAAAAAAGTACCATGGTCTGATGCTAAAAATTCATCTTTGCATCACAGGATTAAATTACATTTTACAATATATTCATATAGAAAACACTCATTTGAAATTGTAATAATATTTCATAATATTACTGTATTTTTGATCAGATAAATGCAGCCTTGGTGAGCATGAAAGACTAATCTTACTGACTTAAAATTTTTGAACGGTAGTGTATGTTTAAAAATATCATGGCACTTTTATATATACTTTGTTACTGTATGATACTAATGCATTTCAGTCTCCAAAAACTATGCTATTTCCATGTTTGTTCCCATGAAAAATATTTTTAAAATAATACAACAGTTCTTTTTGTATGCATATATGTACTTACGCACAAAAAGTAGCATGGTGTTACCATAATGTATTTTGAGATATGGCACTGCTTGTACCAATGAGGTACTACTACAAGGTATTAAAAAGTACCAACAGTAACAATATCCTATGGTATATTATTTGGTATGAACCTATTTTATATGAAAACCGAAAACTACCATGGTAATACCATAGTGTTTGGATATGTAAGATGATAATTCTTTGAGGAACCTTGGTAAATACCTTGGTATTGGCATGTGATATCACTTACCACGGTACCACCAGTGTAAAGCGTTATAAGGGTGTAGTCTTGCTCCACACTTTCCCATCCAGCACTAATGACTCTGTATTTATAACCTGTCCAGGTACATTGTGTTTGAGTCTGAGTTGGTGCTGTTCTGAGATCAGCAGCAGAAGTGTGTGTACACAGTGATAAACGAGTGTGTTCTGCCCTGGGCCTCTTCGGCTGGAGCGCCATGTCAGTTTGACTTGTTGACTCATCAAAAAGAAGAACTTGTTCTATCTAGTATCTGTCAGGCCTCTTAAATGTCTGAGGAGGAGGCTGTGCGAAGAGTCTGGGAGTCTCTTTGTGAGGCTCAGCCGTGACTAAATGAATCATAAAGCTTGTTAAAGTTTCAAACTCCTGTATCCGCTGCTCGTACGGTAAATAACTGCAATACTACATTCCACTCATAGCGATTGTACAGACTTGTCTGTGTGTGTGTGTGTGTGAGAGAGAGAGAGAGAATGGAGTGAATAGGGAACATTCCTCTCTCACTCCCACTCTCTCTCTCTCGTCCTCCCCCGCTGCCACTCCACCCCCTGCTTCCTTCCTGTTCTTATTTTAGCACCTATTGGATGTTTTTCCCACATCCGGCGACAAAGAGAAGCTTGTGCCATATACCAACAGCATGTTCACGCATGGCAAGCATTCAAGGGCACGATCAAATATTTTCAGAAAATTGCTGACGGTTTCTTTAGTCTGTCTGTAGGTCTCTCGCTCTCTCTCTCTCGCTCTCTGCATGTGACTGGATCATTTCTGCTTACAGAAGCTTGGAAGGGAAAATGATTTTCCTATAAAATAATAATTTTGTAGTAATATCTTTTTGATATGAAGCAAAAAATGAGGCATTTACTCAACACTTATTCAAACATTACAGTACTTGTGAAAAGTTTGGAAACAAAAATTGATTTTTAAATGTTTTGAATGAAGTCTCTTCTGCTCACCAAGATGCAGTTATTTGATCAAAAATACAGTAAAGCCACTAAAATTGAAATATTACAGTTTAAAATGTTTTCTATTTGAATATATTTTAAAATATAATTTATTCCTGTGATCAAAGCTGAATTTTCAGCATCATTACTGCAGTCTTCAGTGTCACATGATCCTTCAGAAATTACTCTAATATGCTGATTTGCTGCTCAAGAAATATATCTGATTATTATCTGTGTTTAAAACAGTTGTACTGCTTCATATTATGCAGAAACCATAAACTACAATGCAAATGTTTGGGTGTGTGCGTGTGTTTTAATAGAAATGGATGCTTTTATTCTGCAAATATGCATTAAGCTGATGAAAAGGGACAGTAAAACATTTATAATGTAACAAAAGTTTCTATTAAAAATCTTTTTTTTAATCTTTTTATTCATCAAAAAATCCTGAAGCAATGTTTGCACAAAACATTAAGCAGCAAAAACTGTTTTAACATTGATAATAAGAACTGAGCACCAATAACAATTGAGCAGCAAATCAGCAGCAAATGTCAACTGGAGTAATGATGCTAAAAATTCAGCTTTGATCACAGGAATAAATTACATTTTAAAATATATTCAAATAATTTTTTTTTTTTTTCAAATTATAATTATATTTCACAATATTATTGTTTTTATTTTATTTTTGAGCACATAAATGCAGCCTTGGTGAGAAGAAGCATTTTTTGACAAGCACTGTATATAATTTATTTTACATACGCATGTATGTCCAACTTTAGAGATATTACAAATGTTTTTGAATCTTTGGAAATTCATGGGTTGGTTTGATTATTTTTTAATAAGTGCGATTACTTAAAGGTGCCATAGAATGAAAAATTGTCTTTACCTTGGGATAGTTAAATAATAACAGTTCTGTACATGGAAATGACATACCGTGAGCCTCAAACACCGTAGTTTCCTCCTTCTTATGTAAATCTCGTGATTAAAAAAGACCACTGAAAAACAGGCGAATCACACCGACTGTTACGCAACAGTCGGGATCACTAATAGTTACGCCCCCAACATTTGCATAAACCCGCCCATGTTCTAGGTCAGCTGCCAGCCGAACCATCTGCAGGTATTGTGAAGAAACAAGCGAGGACAACAGCGAAAATGGCAGACCATGGAAATACATGTTACGTTCCAGGCTGTGCAGGGGGAGTGAAGTGCAGGGATGGGATGGTGTCTTTATTCAGAAAGGCACGGAAAGCAAATAACACGTTCTACTAAATAACACGAGCCACTAAAGGGACATGGTTAGCTCCTTGCTAGCGGTAGCCTGTTACATAGCAGTACATAAGATTTCACTTACCACATAAAAAGAGTAAGGAGAGATGAGGATGATGGCGAATGATTTACAGATCCTGAGCACCACTGACAAGCATCTGATCTTGTAAAATGTGTGGTAAAGTACTGCCGCTCCATAATATAAACATAGTTCGTGCGATCGCGTATCTTGAAAGTGAAACTATAACGCGATCGACCGATCGTTCAAAAGCAGTTTCAATGCCTCGCGTATTAATAACGGCTCCCTGATGCCCGCATTTTATATACAGTATAATTACCCGACGATATAACTGCGAGAGAAAGTATTTAAATATATATTTTCCTCTCTGTGTTTCCTTCTTGCTGATGAGCCGCACTGTGAAACAGCCAATCAGAGCAGAGCTCATTATTATTCATGACCCTGCCAAATAAGCCAATAACAGACCGTTTCATTCTAGGGAGAAATCTGAGGGTTGTAAATGGTCATGTAAAATCGTTTCTGGAGATTTTTTGCCCTTACCTAAGCTACATACCTTCTATGTAGATATCAGAGAACAATTTAAAATACTGTATCAATGCATTCTATGGCACCTTTAAATATGTTTAACACCAGCATATTTATATGACTCGGTTAGCAAATTTATTTTGGTTTCCATGGTATTTCACTTATATTTCATGCTGATTAAGTTCAGCTATACAGAGAGTGCAAATGACTTTATTTTTATTAGTCCCATGTGGATTTCATTTCTGTTTGTTTTTGTTTTTTTTCTTTCTCTCTGCTCTCTATGAAAAAGTGGTTCTTGGACAAAGTCTCTATTTATTGATAAATGAGAGTCTCACTGTGGGTTTGCGTGTGAAACTCGGTCACCTCCGTTGGTGCTTTAGTTCCAAATCCAGTTCTGTCTTCAGAGGATTCTCAAACAAACAAACGCACAAAATGTATGTGCATACTGTGTGCATACATATCTATATTTGTATGAAAATACAAATGAGATCAGCCTGGTAAAGAAGATTAGCAAAGGAAATAGTGTTCTCAAATAATGGATTGCCAGTAAATGTGGAGGATCATTACCAGGTTTTCATGATTTCAGAGCATTTAAGTGTTCACAACTATTAACAACGCTAAGGTTAGGCAAAAGTCATTTACTTTATCAATATTTAATTTTCTGCTATTGAAGTGGAATTTTTCAGCAGAATTTGTAAATATTTAATGTTCCAGTTGCAATTACTGTATGAAGTAGATTATAAATCCCTGTCTTTTTACTCATTGTAACTGTTGCTTTGAGAATTAGATACTTGTTTACATATAAACAAACAACACAACTGCTCCGAGATTAATTTTAAGAATATTCAATTATTTTAATAATAAGACAGCTTTATGTTTAAAAAAGGAACATTTTGTATTCTGCCATTACTTTGGTGTCTCTCATCCTGAAATTATTCCACATCATATTCAATGTGCTGAAACAGAGTGAAACTACAGATAGGAGATGGAAATAGAGTGGAACTACTTAGTTACTACTTAGAAAATGAATTTATGGCATATAGTTCTTTAAATTCTGCATTACACGACTTTATAAATAATAAATTCAACAAACTGAATATGAATTATCCATAAAACTTAAACAATGCTTTAGAGGATCCGAAGTTGAATGGCTGCTACAAGTTTGTTTTATGATGTGCTACTTAACTGATGCAAATAACTGAATCTAATTATCTTGAATGTTACTTATTAACACAACTGACACTTGTGTTTTTGTTTTCCCACCAAAAATGATGTCACTTCGTGGAGAGTGATTTAATTAAGGAACTTTTGATATTCTGAACATTACATTACAACAAAATTTAAGATATTTTGGATGAAAACCGGGAGGTTTGTGAGTGTCCCATTGACTGCCAAGTAAATAACACTGTCAAGGCCCAGAGAAGTATGAAAGACATCACCAAAATAGTCGTTATGAAGCGACGAGAATACTTTTTGTACGCAAAGAAAACAAAAATAATGACTTTATACAACAATTAGTCTCCTCTGCGTCAGCGTAGTGCCGTTTTGGAGAGTATCCGCTGGACGCAAACTGCGTATGCTGTTCTGTGTCAGCCGCACCGCGCGGATACGTCTTCTACATTTGTATACGCTTTGATTTGAACAAAAACAGCGTATCCTTGGGCCTTGACAGTGTTATTTACTTGGCAGTCAATGGGACAGTCACAAGCCTCCCGGTTTTCATCCAAAATATCTCAAATTGTGTTCCGAGGATGAACAAAGCTTTTACGGGTTTGGAACAACATGGGGTAAGTGATTAATGACAACATTTTCATTTTGGGGTGGAGTAACCTTTTAAATATTTCCTCTTAGTCTTTCATTAATAAGTTTATCATTTTAAAAGTCATTGAAAATAAATATTTATTGTAACACTTTTTATTATATATTAAACCATATGGTGGTGGCATAAAAACATACTGCAAAGGAATGACTGATTTTAGGATCACCAGTAATTTTTACCCCAGACTCCATAATAGCTATAAGGAAGCCATTCTGAACTTTGCCTGACACACTGCTAATAGACTGTTCGTGACAATTCCCTGCGCTTCTGTCGAGGTTGTGGCCTTGTGGGATATATTCTAACCAGTGTGATTAAATAGGAAGTACCTTAAGTGGTTGGGTCTTTGTTGCAAAACACATGCATACTTCCCTCAGGCCTCTAATCCAGAGATGAATGTGTCATACTGTATGAGCGCTCGCTTCTGAATGTGCATGCTTACATTAACATGCTTGTCATGAAGTTTACACAATTATGTCTCAAAGAGTCCGAGGCCTTATTTTAATCACATTCAAGCTGGTCCATGCTGATTGTTGGTCTATAGTGTACAACATTCAGGTTCCAGAAGAAAAATTCCTGTGCATTTTCTCCAATGATCAAACCTCTGGCTGATATGTTCATGCCTTTGAGCTTATTTAAATTAATGGCTATATGGACAAAATGAAGGGGAAAGCTGCTTTACAAAATGGGCAGTGACTGTTACAGTGGAGATTGATTTCAGCAGGATCACATGACTTCTTCCCCACTCCCTGTCTCTTGTTTTCCTTGCTTTCTCTCTCTCTCTCTCTCTCTCTCTCTCTCTGCCGTACAGTGTAAAGCCACTTTGGAAAGCTGCTTCACACGCAGCTCACACGCAACCAGCCTTGCATGTACAAACATGCGCTGATATGGAGACTTGCTGCAACCTTGAACTCTCCGTGCGGCTATCAGTAAAGACACAGCAGCTGTGCAGCGATAAACTTCAGTATGCATGCTAACAGCGCTGGGGAAGTTACTTGGAAACTTAAGCTGTGAAATGAAGTGTACTTAATTGTACTGAATGTGCGCTCATAGAGTATTTCAAATCTGAAATGCATATTTTAAAAAAATAAATAAATATATAAAAACTGTACTTGCAGATAATATATTGTAATATTAATGAAAAGGCTACTTAAAAAAAAAAAACATCCACTTAAAGTGAACTTTCATAACACACTTAACTACACTTTTACAAAATTGCGATTTGTAATAGTCAAATTAAAAAAAAAAACATTTCCCTTAAATTACATTTTAAATAATTCTGTTTTAGTAATCTTTTTGTTATGCTTTAAAGTAACGTTATTTTGTGTTCACTAACATACTAAAGCACATACAAAGTATTTGATTATAATTTTGGCTGTAGCATATTATTTTCATATTATTCTTAGTAAATGTATAGAGATTAAATGTACTGCACTGCAGCTTCAATATTACAAATGTGTAATTACAAATGTTTAAATACAGGTGCATCTCAAAAAAATAGAATATTGTGAAAAAGTTATTTTTTTAATGTAACTTATTTCAAAAAGTGAAACTGTCATATATTCTAGATTCATTACATGTAAAGTAAAACATTTCAAAAGTTTTTTTTGTTTTAATTTTGATGATTAGAGCTTACAGCTCATGAAAGTCAAAAGTCCAGTATCTCAAAATATTAGAATATTTCCTAAGATCAATCAAAAAAAGGATTTGCAAAGCAGAAAAGTTCAAGTTCTTTAAAGTATGTTCATTTATGCACTCAATACTTGGTCAGGGCTCCTTTAGCACAAACTCCAGCATCAGTGAGGTGTGGCATGAGATCAGTCTGTGGCTCTGCTGAGGCACTATTGAGCCTTCAGCTCATCTGGATTGTTGGATCGACTGTTTCTCATCTTTCTCTTGAAAATATCCCATAGATTCCATATGGGGTTCAGGTCAGGCATGTTGGCTGGCCAATCAAGCACAGTAATATCATGGTCAGCAAACCACTTGGAAGTGGTTTTGTCACTGTGGGCAGGTGCTAAAGTCCTGCTGGAAAAGGAAATCAGCATCTCCAAAAAGCCTGTCAGCAGATGGAAGCATAAAGTGCTCCAAAATCTCCTGGTAGACAGCTGCATTGACTTTGGACTTGATAAAACACAATGGACCAACACCAGCAGACGTCATGGCACCCAAAATCCACTCCTTGTGAAGCTCTCCCAAGTATTTGAACCGGCTTTGCTTGACAGTATTCTCAAGCTTGCGGTCATCCTTGTTGCTTGTGCACCTTTTCCTACCCAATTTCTTCCCTCCAGTCAACTTTGCATTTAATATGCTTTGATACAGCACTCTGTGAACAGCTACCCCTTTCAGTAATGACCCTCTGTGACTTACCCTCTTTGTGAAGGGTGTCAGTGATCGTCTTCTGGACCATTGCCACGTCAGCAGTCTTCACCATTATTGTGGTTTCAAAGAACAAGAGATACCCGGAATTTATACTGTAGGGATGGTCATTTAATGAAACTCAAATGTAAATATTCTAATATTTTGAGATACTGGATTTTTGACTTTCGTGAGCTGTAAGCTCTAATCATCAGTAGTAAAACAAAAACAAAAAAAGTTTGAAATGTTTTACTTTACATGTAATGAATCTGGAATATATGAAAGTTTCACTTTTTGAAATGTTACAAAAAAAAGAAAGAACTTTTTCACGATATTCTAATTTTTTGAGATGCACCTGTACATGACATGCAACTTTCAGTAGAAAGGACATTTAAGTATATCACAATTTACCATAGATGCTTGAACATTCAACAGCATATCTTGGTGCATTTTAAGTAAGGGATAATCAACGGCTCCCATCCTCATTTCCTTTCTCTGTGAAAAATGCTTAATTTCAAGGGGTGTCGCAGAAATGGAAGTAAAGCACCCATTGCTGTGATTGGCTAACTTGGCACAATCATATCAACGGCCTCCTTTACATCTTTAGCAGGGCTACACAAAGTTTTGAAGGTGCGGTATCCTTAGATCCACTGAGTTTGACGGATTTATTGACATCTTTATGCAACAGCAATATTGCTCTTGTGTTTGATGACAGAAATGAGTTGTTGAGAACAGTCATATTTGATTTCATTTGACGATAAGGCATGTTAAGGGCATTAAGGGGAATTTGCGACGTCACAATTCTCTTGAGTTTAAATCCCGGTGTTTCAGAAGGATTGAAAAGAATAATTCATATTTTATTTCATTTTGAGTTCTGAAACTTTCAGTACGTTTTATCGCAGACTAACCTCTCATGTGTATATATCAAAGACATTTAGATTTTCCATTACATGACCACTTTAAGATACTGTTTTTCTCATTGGAAAAGTACCTGTTTTGAAAACAACTAAAATACTTTAATGCTACTGAAAACGTACTGAAGTTATTCCTCAGCTGCATGCTATTGCCACTGATTTAGCCTCCCTGATTTGTGTGAACATTTGCCAATGTGTTGTACTTTTGCACAAGCTTCAATGGTAAACGCATGGAGTTTAGGACTCGTAAAGCCCTATATTTTCTGGTGTCATCCAATCCGTCCTCTGCTAAATTCTCACACTTGCTGTCAAAAGAGAGAGGTTTTGGCTGCGTGACAGCACCAGAAACCCAACAATTTGCTAGCCACAACAATGGCGGGTCACAACCACTGAATCACTCCAAACACACTATCACTCCGAGCGCAGCTCAGTAAATGGCCGCTTGTTGATAGATGGTGAGGTTAGAAGTTGTTTTGTATGCATGCCTCTATTTTCCCATGTTCTTGGCTGTGGGACCTCAGCCTGGATTTGTGCATGCGGCTGCCAATATTGGTCCACAGGCCTTAGTCGGAATGTCAGAAGTGTGTGGGAGTTGAGTGGAGTTCAGTTCCTACTGCGTTCCCTCTCTCTCGCGTTGTGAAATCATCTCATAATGTGCTCCTTTGTTGGGGTTCTTAGCCCATATGTGGTGCATTGAAGGAATTGTTGTGCGGTCCTAAAGTCAGTCAACTGCTTGAATGTTGTTTAAAATGGTCGGGAGCGAAGCCACACCGTACGGTGAGCTGAGTCCACTGTAAACTTCAGCATCGTGACAGTAAGCATTTTTAGTTGTGAAGACAAGAAAAGCACAGGAGAGGATTTTACGGCTGAGATCCACACGGAGGTGACTTAGGAGAGGAGTGCGTTCCAAAAATAGCTTGCACACTGTTTCTCAATTTTCAGGCTTTTTGAATTAAGCGCACAAACTTGTCTATCATTCTCCTGTTGGGTATGAAAAGATGTTTTGTTGAACAAGTGATCTTGTTCGATTTAGAGACATAAACAATAGTGTCTGAGCCCAGAATTAACCCCTGCGTCCCATGTTCCCACGGGAGATTAACTGCATACTGATTTGAATGAAGCGTTCAGGGTTGCGTGCTGCCCACTATTGATGTGATTGCACAGGATAGAATGACTGATAAACTGGTCAGTATAATGAAACAAGATTGTCATCCTCTTCATGGAACAGTTCAAGCATGTGTGAGCACTTTTAGCTCAAGATTAATTCAGCCCCGATGCCATAAGGAACGATATAAAAAGTCATTTTTACCAACAGCCATTAGCTTATATAATCGATGTCATATTAGATGACTGATGTATTATTTTAAATTGTATTTGTATAACATAGTGTAGAGTGTACTATGATGCTTGAAACTAGGGGGGCTGTATGAAATACCGTATTATGAAGTATCTTTCCCTTTTATCTATTTCTTGTGATGAGCTGCTGTGACATGTGAATTTCCCTTTGGGATTAATAAAGTTAATCAAATCAAATGCATTATGGGAACTTCAGGCACTTTGAGCAGAATCGTAATACAGCAAATCTAAAGTGCAAATATTGTCCCACACGTTGATTACAAGCGTTTGGAACTATTTGAAATTGGAACTATTAGGTTTTTTTTTAAATGATTACTTTTTTTTTTTTTTTTTTTTTTTTTTTTAATTTGAGGATGATCATTTTGCTGCCGTCTAAAAAAAAATCCTACTTTATGAAGTTGAAATGTATAACACTAAAATAACAAAAACAACACAATTACATAAGTATGTACTGTGGCCCAGTAGTGCACAACACAACGAAATCTCCTCAACGCTTAGGACTAATTTTGTTGTGTTGCGACTTGTTTCTGTTGTGTTGCAGCTTGTGTTTGTTAGACATTACTGGAACATGTTCATAGTTTGCCATTTGATTTTGATTTACCAGCATTCAGTTCAGGGTAGGTATAATTAATTAATTTTAATGAATTGTTAATTAATTAATTAATTGATTTATTTATGTTCACCAAGGCTGCATTATTTGATCAAAAATAGTCAAAAACAGTAATATTTTGAAATAGTTTCAATTTTATTTGTTTTTCTTTTTCTGTAATGGCAAAGCTGAATTTTGAGCAGCATTTACTCCAGTCTGAAGCTCTACCCCAGATGAAATCATGCATTTATATATATAATTTTTTTTTTTTTTTAATGTGTATTATGCATATTTAAAAATAATGTTTTCTTAATGAGATTTAGTCAAGTGCATCCTTTATACTGCACTTTGTACAGCTTTTTGTGGCTCGTTTGAGATCAGCAATGCAGCATTTTTTATTTTTTTTTTCTAGTTGTTTCTGACTGCATTCACATGGGGGAAGCTGGTCCTGGATCAGCACAACAGGAAAAAAAAAAAAAAAAAAACTCAATCAGGATTTTCCCCACACAATCCTGCTGGGCCAAGCTATATGCCTGAAATCATTTAGTGGTCAATAGCATGGCTTATCTGAGCCATATGAGGCAGCTGCGCTGTTGAGGGAGAGCCAGATGTTGAGAGAGAGAGAGAGAGAGAGAGAGAGAGAGCAGGAAACAGCTCGGCATGCCACAGGAGTCGTCTTTGAAAACAGGAAGGCAACTTGTTCCCTGCTTATGGGCCGTTTCCTGTGGCAAAGGACTGGGGGTGGGGGGGTGACTGTGGGCTTTGACATTTTACTGAGAAGGTGCATAACTGGAAATGACCATTTATGGATAGAGGAAGCTGGACTGGCCACTTGGCAGCTTTTGCCCCGACAAGTAACTGTTTTTCTTTACACAGTCATTGCAGTTGTACTTTAACTCAGATTTTGAATAAATCATTGTAAAAAAAAATAAATAAATAAAAATGGTTGTTAGAACTTAACCGTAAGCAATACGGCAGCATCATTTAAAATTTTACGGATTGAACTTAAGTTAATGAAATTAACATTTACTGTAAATTTAAGTAATATTGATACTTAAATACTGAGTTAATTATCAATATATGGAAGATGTACTGTGTCATAAACACAAATACAAAACACCATCATGGTAAAATAGATGACACTAGAATAATATGATAAGCATTCATTTATCAACATTAGATGCAACATAAAACCCGAATGTGCATAACTAATAAGGAGGAGGAGGGGGGGGGGGGGGCATCAGAAGTGACGTTTTGGGGATGTCAATACAAAATTGTTTCTGCACCATTTTTTTTTTTTTTTTAATCATTTTTTGACAGTGATGTGGCTCCTGTAAAGTATGTTAATGCTTATGCCACCCTTGAAATGTCGTTGCACTTGATAGAAAAATACCACATCAAGCATTTAAAAGATGCATGAGCACACTTTTTAACAAAACATTAAGAAACAAAATATAAGAAAGGGGTGGAAGAATTCAGCAACATCAGAAATAGTGTTTAAAATGAAGACAAACGGGGCAGCTGTATTTATACATCTACTAAGCAAAAAGAAGAAAAAAGACATAACATTTTTGTTGTTGTTCTTGCATCATTTGTTTGCAGATGCCATTTAATTTGATATTGTGTTTAATAGTATTGTGTTAAAGTTTCCACTTTTTAATACCACTGTGTTTCAGGGCAAGAGATCTGGGATAAATAACAGCACCTCTATTGTGCTTGTAATTTACAGTTCTGTGGTGCAACTTAGAGCCTGGTCAGCAGTAGATTTGGTTTATCCTCAAGTTCTCACTATTGAAAGACTGAACACAGCTGTTCCTGCAGCTTAACAGACTGACCTCTGCTGGCATGGCATGAGCCGTCGGTTGGAGCTTTAGTAGAGTAATCTGTTATACTTCCTATCAGGGTGCAGCTTAAAATATGATTTTCATTTCCCCTCCTACACGCTCAGACTGTCTCATCTAGCAGATTCTTTCTCCTCCTGTCTCCCATCTCTGCTCTTCTGCACACGGCTCAGTTACCAGAACACTTTCCTAAGCCAAGCATCACCACTAATATTGCTCATATTAAGGGGTGGGGATTCAGGCAGACACTTCACTCTGAAAGAAAAAAAGGGACAAAAGCTGTCACTGGGATTGTGCCCTTTCAGAAGCTACACCTTTGTACCTTATTTACCCCTAAAGGGTGCATTTTAATATCTTAAATGTATATATTTGAACCTAAAGTGTACCACCCCTGTTTTTGATAGTGTTAATATTAGTCATTGTGCTCCTGACATGATTGATACCTTCAAACAACAGCTTAAATTTATTTAGAAAAAGTGTGGTATTATTTGATTTTTGTATATTGGATGATAAAGCAGGTAAAGAAATCCTATAAACTTACATTAAAAATTTAGGGTCCATAAAAAGTGATGGAGCAATTTATCTTGTATACTGTACAGTTAATCATCTGATATTTGGCCGCTCTGAAATTGTCAGCATAAATCAATGCTTATGATGCATATTTTGTTTTCAGAATTTTTTTAGAGAATTTTGTAGAAAACAAGTATTAAATTCAGCAGATTTCTGTGTGCCTCATTTACTGATGCTAATAATAATGCTAATTATATAATACATTGCATTTATATGACCCCCTTTACACATAATGCAGCTCAAATTGATGATAAAAAAATAACAGAAAAATATTAAGCAGGAAATAATAACAATTAGTAATTTAATAGAATAACTAAAGAAATTTAAAATATGACTCAAAATATGTGACTTTAAGCATAAGTAGCTCAACCTGGGTTGTGCGTTTCCCAAAAGCATCGTTAGCTTAAGTACATCATAGACCCATTGAAACCAATGAAGTTACGATCAACTTAGTCTTACGATGCTTTTGGGAAACGCAGCCCTGATCTAATAAGGTTTACAATAGCCCCCCTCCCCCCTCCCCTTGTAGTTTAACCTTGTAGTTTAAGGTTAAGTCAGACGTCCCCAACCACCGAGTCGCGACCCACTACCGGGCCGTGGAAGAATTGCTACCGGGTCACAAGAACGTTCTGGGAAAATGTGTAGCCTATAGATATGATCATATGACACTGTTATTTATTGCGCGTTAATGATTGTTCTAATTATTCTGTATTTTGGTTGTACGCGATTGATATGGAGTAGCAATTTGACGATTTCATGTTAAATTAGTATATGATAGATTGCTCTGAACTCTCATAGTCTATATTAGGGGTTAAATGGAGTGCAGTTGATCCATGATTCATACAGACCAGACCCCACTGTTCGGCACGCATGTTATTTCGAGATTAATTTGCCAATTTACACGTTCAAGCAATTTTAAAGCACAAGAAGAAATGAAAGAGAACTCAATTCGTTAATCATGTACTGTTCTCACACACAGCCAAAGCGCGCACAAGCATAGAGACGTTTCAGACAGCGCGGAAATACCGTTGATTCCTTTTTCCCATCTCCCTGTATTTAAGATACATTGGCTACACATAAAATTGCCAAAAACCCTTCACGGTTCTTTAAAAAAATTTCTTTAAAATTCTGTGACTCAACCTATATATATATATATATATATATATATATATATATCTATCTCCCCCCCTTCCGCGAGAATATTTCCAAACCGTAACTGGTCCATGGTGTAAAAACGTTGGAGACCCCTGGGTTAAGTCATTCAGACCTTCAAAAACTAAAAGAAATCTTAAAATATTGTACTTATTGGACAACCAATGCAAATGAGTTAAAGCAGGTGTAATGTGGCATATAATAAACAGAATATAATTTCATCTGCATTGATCTCTAGATATGTGTTGGCATCAGTCATTGAAAAACTCATATTGGTTGACTAACCAGAGTATCATAGACTTACAGTAGGACTCTTTTGACTTGTGCCAGTAAATAACCGCCTAGCAACCACCCAGAACACCTTAGCAACCTAATATCAATACCCTAGTGACCTTAGTATCATTTCAGGAACTTTTAGATGGGCAAATCGTGACTAAACGCACACAGCAGTACTGCATCTGCACTTCCTAGTAGGTAGGCCCACGTTTGATGTGGTTTTCACACATCTGTCAGAACCATCTCTGCGCTGGATAATGAGAGCGAAACAAGACTGCAGAAGAGATTAAACTCTGATCTCAAGCCTGCTGAGGTGCATTCAGGCAAATGAGCGTCAGTGTCGGAGCTGCCACTAAATTAAACCTTTTCAGCCCGAGTGGAAGGATCCCGCTCCTGCCTGACAGATCGCTGCGAGAGCATCAGTCGAGAAGAGCTCTGAGAGCTAGTGGGAGGTCTTTCTCTCGACCGCCCTTCCTAATCCAGTTCGCAAAGCGAGCGAGAAAGAAGGGCCAGGTTAGGTCTAGGAAAATGGTGGCTGTTGTGTGTTATAGAAACAATGAAATTAAACACCCAACTAGCACACAAGGGCAGGAAATGCCCACTGAACCTGGAGAACAGAGGTCTTTTGTAGCAGCCGTTGTGAAGGAGATACCATAGGGCTTTTGTTCAGCACAGCTCAGTCAAGCAGCCTGTACCACCCCCACCTCCCCGGCAGCATTTTCCAGCCAGTGGAGCAGCACATCACCTATATTTCACATTAGTGTGTCTCTTTTACCAAAGACACAAATCCATCATTAGGAGATTCAAGCGTTTATTGCTTTTGCACTTGCTTGATTTGGGATACCTAGCTGAAATAATAATGATACTCAATTTCAAAGCTGTAGTAGTTATTGTATTCCAGCATTTTTAGATATTCCCAAATCTCTCTGTCTTAATGCTTAAAGGATCATAATGAAGAAAAAACAAAATTCTTGAAAAAAAAGTGGCATACAGTCATGGTCAGAATTATTGGCACCCTTGATAAATATGATCAAAGAAGGCTCTGAAAATAAACCTGCTTTATTAATCCTTTTGATATTTTATTTTAAAGTCACAAATCTAACCTTTCATTGAACTAAAACAATGGAAAATGGGGGAAAATCTCATTATGAAATGTTTTTCTCAAATACACGTTGGACACAATTATTGGCACCCCTAGAAATTCTTATGAGTAAAATATCTCTGAAGTATATTCCCATTCATATTCCCAATTTTGAGCACTCCAGGGTGATTATGAACGTGAAATTATCCAGCCATGGCTTCCTGTTTCACAGAAATATAAATAGGAGGGAAAACAAAGCCCAAATTCCCTTAATCATCCATCACAATGAGAAAAACCAAAGAATATATGTCTGATGTGCAGCGAAAGATAATTGAGCTTCACAAATTAGTGAAGTGGCTTTAAGAAAAGAGCTAGAGCAGTGAAAATTCCCATTTCCACCATCAGGGCAATAATTAAGAATTTCCAATCAACAGAAAATGTTACGAAACTGCCTGGAAGAGGACGTGTGTCTATATCGTCCTAATGCACGGTGAGAAGGAGAGTTTGAGTGGCTAAAGACTCTCCAAGGACCACAGCTGGAGAATTGCAGAAAATTGTTGAGTCTCGGGGTCAGAAAACCTTAAAAAAAAATTGTCAAACAGCACCTACATCACCACATGTTGTTTGGGAGGGTTTCAAAAAACTTCTCCTAGCTCATCCAAAAACAAACTCCAGCATATTCAGTTATCAGACACGACTGGAACTTCAAATGGGACTGGCTTTTATGGTCAGATGAAACTAAAAAATGAGCTTTTTAGCAGCAAACACTCAAGATGGGTTTGGTGAACACAGGGATAAAAAAGTACCCCTTGTGTACAATGAAATATACCGCTGTATTTTTGATGTTGGGGGCCTATATTTCTGGTCCCGGAGGTCCCGGACATCTTGTTTAGACACATGGCATCATGGATTCTATCAAATACCAACAGATAAAAAAATCAATAAGTGACTGACTCTGTTAGTAATCTTTTACTGGGCCGTGTTTGGATCTTCCAACCATACAATAATCCAAACACAAACCTCAAAAACAATACAAAAATGGGTCACTGAGCATAAAACCAAGCTTCTGCTATGGCCATTCCAGTCCTCTGACCTGAACCCTGTAGAAAATGAGTGAGGTGAACTGAAGAGAAGAAGCACCGTCATGGAGCTGGGAATCTAAAGGATCTGGAGTGATTCTGGATGAAGGAATGGTCTCTGATCTCTTGTCAGGTGTTCTCTAACCTCATCAGGCATTATAGGAGAAAATTTATAGCTGTTAAACTGGCAAATGGAGGTTTCAAAAAGTATTGAATAAAAGGGTGCCGTTAATTGTGGCCAATGTGTATTAGAGAAGAACATTTATTTCATAATGATATTTCCTCCATTTTAAATTCTTATTATCCAATGAAAGGTTAGAATTTTTTTTTTATTTATTTATTTTTTTTTTAAATAAAAGATCAAAAGGATTAACAATGCAGATTCGTTTTCACTGCCTTCATATTTACCAAGGGTGCCAATAATTCTGACCACGACTGTAGTCGTTTATATCTAGTTCAAATTATATTCAGTAACTATATTCAGCAACTGCCCACTAAATTAAAGTCATGTGGTATGACGAACAAAGTCATGTGATGCAGTTAAAAAAAAAAAGCCTTAACAGGAAATGATATCATAAAGGACCTCTGCACACCCTCATGACTGTGTGTCAAGGTCAACAAGTCTTTTAAAATATCATAAGTCTTTTTATGACAATGAAAGGTTAGTGCAATATGTATATATGTATATATTTTCTAACAATATAAGTCTTTACTATGACTTTTTATTCATTTAACACATCCCTCCTGAATAAAATTATTAATTTCTTTAAAAAAAAAAAAAAGAAAAAAAAATGTACTGACCACAAACTTTTGAATAGCATTGTATATTGTAACACAAAATTTCTTTTTTTTTTTTTTAAATAAATGCTGTTCTTTTTAACTTTTTATCAATCAGAATCCTTAAATATCACAGGTCCCAGAAAAAATATGAAGCAGCACAACGGTTTCCAACATTGATTATAAATCAGCATATTAGAATGATTTCTGAAGGATCATGTGACACTGAAGACTGGAGTAATGATGCTGCATCACAGAATTAAATTGTTTTAAAGTAAATTAAAATTAGGGATGCACCGAATGTTCGGCAACCGAAATTGTTCGGCCGAAAATAGCAAAAAAAAAAAAAAAAAACCTCCTTTGGTGTTCGGCCGAATAAGCGAAAAGACCGAATAAATTGTACCGAACAATGACGTGACGCGATCAAATAGAGGCGCGCACTAATGCAGCAAACACGTCTGCAGTGTGAAAGTATTTAAAACTGTCCGAGAAAGATGCCAAAAACATCTTCCCAAACTCATAATGAGAATCATTTAAATATCTGCATGCTGTTGTCAACAAAAAGAAACATTAAGATCTTCCTGCGGGTTTCTGCCAAAATAAAATCTAAGGAAAAGCAACAACTCTATCAACATTCATAAATGTTAGTATTGCAATTTTACTGTTGTTCTGTTAAAAAAAAACCAAAAAAAAAACAATAATGATAATAATAATTACCCTGCAACAGCTCTATACATTTATAACATTCACACACAGTGTTCAAATTGGGATTTGTAATATATTCTAATGTTTTAAAAGCAGTCCCTTCTGCTCAGCAAGGCTGCATTTATTTGTACAGTAAAAAATACATGCCTGATTCAAGAAGAGGGTCTCAAAAATGGCCAAAAATATTATTTTACTAACTTATTAATTTTAAGTTAAATTGTGCTTTGTTGGTATAATGTCTGGAAGAATGTTAAAAAATGTTCATTAAGTAAATATTTTTAAATTGTTGTTTTGTGATTGATTTTTTTTATTTGAAAAGCAGGACAAAACAGTAAAAAGCACATTTTGGCTATTTAATTTATGCAATGGTGAAAAAAATGGCAAAATAAGTATTCGGCCTTCGGCCCAGTGTTTCATTTTGTTCGGCTTCAGCCAAGAATTTTCATTTTGGTGCATCCCTAATTAAAATAGAAAACTGTTATTTTAAATTGCAATAATATTTCACAAAATAACAGGGTTTTTTTCTGTATTTTTGATCGAACGATGAGCAGAAGAGACTCCCTTAAAAAACATTAATAATCTTACTGATCACAAACTTTTCAGCGGCTGTATGTGTGCATGTATGTATGTGTGTGTATGTATGTGTGTATATATATATATATATATATATATATATATATAATATTAGGGGTGTAACGGTTCACAAAATTCACGGTTCGATACGACACAGTGGTGTCACAGTTCGGTACGTTTTCGATATGGGGGGCGGGGTAATTGGTTATGTTGCAGTCTTGGAAATATTTAAATAAACCATGAAGGTTTAAAACCATGAATGTGCAAACGATGCACAAGATTTATGATGATGAATGGTGAATGTCTTAATCTCAGTCTATGCAGAAACAACTCGTGCCCATCTGCCATGCAACACGTTGCCTGTTACGTCGTTTGCGCTGTCTTGTTGAGCGCAGTGACACTGAGAAAACTATATTTCACACACTTTAAGCTCTTAAATTTTCCAAATGTAATAGGATTAGTTTGTAATGCATACTGAACCGAAAGCCTCGTACCGAATGGTTCAATACGTGTATCGTTATACCCCATAATATATACACGCGCACACGCAATTTTTTATTTTTTTTTTCTGAAATAGTGAAGTGACTGTTTTGTACGTGTTTCATCAAGTCACAATGGTGACCTGATGCTTGGATATGTGGTTCAGTGCTGGAGGGATTTTTCACTGACTGTCCTTAGAGTTGAAGGTGACGTAAAGATCGAGGGTGACAACAAGTGTCATATCCGGGGCATGTTAAAAAAATAAATTAAAAAAATAATAAAAAAGCAGTACAGATATGGTCATTGAATGTGACGGCCTGTCATGCCGAGTTTGATGGATTCCTTAGTGACACTGTGTGTGTGTGTGGTTTTTGGGAGGCTGGTGCCATGACATTGTCTTGCTGTGGGGTCTCGGCATGTTAATTAATGCTTGTGTGCTTCTCTTGGTGGCTCTTAGAGAGCACCTCAGGTCACACACTGTCTTTGTGTACCACAATTTCATACGGTAAATTTACTTTCAGTAATTGGTATGGATTAAGCTCAGATCTCAGCCTGCTGTGCTCTGTGAATGAGCTAGTATTATAATGCATGCATGGATATGTTTCATACAAGTAAATATAAAAAAATTGTCAAGGATTGATTTATGGGAATACACATTTTCAGTATTATTTTTTTTAGTATTGATTACTGTGATTGCGACTGTTTTTCTCAACAGTTTCATTTCTTATAGTTACAAAGGCAATCGTTTTTCAGTTTCTTGTTTCACAATCAAGACCCAGTTTAAGTTGCAGTTGTGGAATGTTAAGTCACAAATTGAAGATAAAAGAAAGTGGCGTTGATGGACCATAATCTATCATTTTTCATAATTTTGTGAAATACTGTGTGCCGCATCAAAATCAGTCATTCAGAAAAATTTGATGGTTAATATATACAATTATGTGGAGCATACAGTTATATGATTTCACTGTGGGTGGAGCTAGCCAGTTTAAAGCACAAAAATTGAAATAATAATTAAAAAAAACATTACAACAGTACTTGGATACACTAAAATTTCTGCATTGAATGTGGACTTGTAGTGTACTTCAAATCTTAAGTATACAGTATAAAAAAAACTATACTTGCAGATATATTAATTAAACAAAAGGCCACTAAAGTGCATTTAAAAAGAGCACAATTTCATTAATGTTTCTAAACCCACTATAACACAAGTTTACTTTCAAAATACGCTATGTAATGATGTCAAATTAAAAGTTTTACTTTAAAAATGATATTTTGTCTTCATTTAAAATCCCATTCACTTTGCACAAAAATGTAGTGCAGACATTGAAGACAAGATGACAGCAAAAATGTTAAACTTTTCCTGAAATCATTGCCGTATTCCCAGAGCAAGCCAGCGCTGGGAACCCCAATGAGCCCTGCACACATTATTTAACAATTTCTTCTTTTCCACACTACGAGTCTGTCAGGTGCAGAAAAAAGAGGTGCTGAGGACACACACATTGCTTTGTTGGCTTGTAAATGCGGTCAGCTCAGCTCTGGATCTCTGGGTTCTTGCCGCAGAGGGTCTGCTGAAGTGGGCCGCCGTGCGTTTGTGCGATTCAGCACAGCCGTCGACAGACAGGGGAAATGAGATGCTGTGAGTTGTGTTACTGTTTAATAACACACGGCCCATAGTAAACATAATGGATGCTCGACTTCTTCAAAGAGCCGTATGATCGTCCCTCTCCTTCTGTCTCTCTTGCTCTCCGGTTTTTCCTCCGAGGCTTCCGTGATGGAGCTGCGTGCCTCTCTTCTCTCTCCTCCTCTTCCCTTTTCATATGCTGCTGATCTTTCTATTCTTTTCCTCCCTTTTTCTCTCCAGGGAACTGCCTCAATCTCTGAGAGAGAACGTTCTGCTCTTTTTGTGTGCCGCTGCAGGCATCTCTCTTATTTAGTATGCACACGTACATACATCAAATCGTTTTATCGTAGACGTGAGATCACGTACACGCATACACAGACACCCACAAAGCAAAGCAGTGCTAGATCTGGATCATCCGCGCTTGTATCCGACAGTCTCTTAAAGGAATATTTTGCTCCAAAAAAAAAGAAAATGCTGTCATCTTTTACTCGCCCTCAACCCGCTATGATGTTCTTTTTTTCCACAGAACTCAAAAGGAGAACATTTGTTTCCATGCAATTATAATGAACCTTTGAAAAATATAAAATCATTTCATTTATGTGCTGTATCCCATATTTGATGATTTTTGTGAGGAACGGAGGGACGCTATTTTTTTTTTTTTTGACAACCATTCTAGCTTTTCTAAGTTCATGTGAAAAGAAGCAATGTCCCATTTGTGAAGTGGTTCGCAAATATGGTGTGAACGATTCGTTCCCATTCCCAAATTTGATGTACACTCTTAAAAATAAAGGTTCATTTTTGGCATCTATGGTTCCATGAAAAACATCCATGGAACCTTTCTATCACACAAAATGTTCTTTGTAGTGGATAAAACTTCTTTAGATTTTTCAAATGTTCTTTTTTTTGGAACCTTATTTTTAAGAGTGTGGAGCTTTAAAATCAACAGTGGACGTACAATCCCAGATGATTTGGAGTTCATATTGAACTCTTTGACTTCGGTATCTTGGCAAATCTGAGCACACCTCTCCAGAAATTCTGAAGAAGACACATTACTTTTTCTCAAGAGAAAAACCCGAGAAACTGGACTTCATCAGAAATCTGAATTTGCTCTGTTTACTGTAGTTTCTACGATGCTGACTGAGAACATTTGAGATATTAAAGAATTCTCATTTGCGATATTTCTTTTCTACAGGTTACAAGTAGGATAGTAATGATTGATGATGTTTCAACATAGTTTGGAGGGCATGTTTGGTTTCCATGTTTGGTTCAAGAGAATCTGTCAGAGCCATAAAATGATGGCAAGAACAGTGAGCTCCACTAGTAATTTCCACCATGGCAACTCAAACAGCAGACTTTAATAACAACAAAGACTGTGAATAAATGTTCTCTGTTCTCCTCCTTCCATCACTCCTTCATCCTCATTCCCAGTGGAATGAAAACTTTTTTTTTTTCTTCATATCTCTCTCTTAAAATGGGTTGTTGAGACTGTAGAGACTGAAAAAAAAAAAACAATGAAAGTGATGCTAAAAAGACATACCTGTACGACTTGTGGACTATATTCCAAATCTTCTGAAGCCATACAAAAGCGTTTTACAAGGAAAAAATCAGAAATAGTTGTTTTTCACTGAAACTTAATTTTGCCATTATCTATTTCATCAATGCACATTTTAACACTTGAGTTCAATGCCAAACATGATTGGTTCTTGTTTTGTAATTGAAGGTCAGTCATCTGTATATCATAAATGGAATGATGTGTTTCATTAAGGTCATTTAAACACATATTATAGAGGATGTAAAACAGACATCTGTTGAGAGATTAATCAAAAACAAAGTGCAAACAATTGAGGAATTCCCATTGGACGCTGGTTATAAACTGCTTCCTTCTGGTCCGGTGGATTGTCTGAGATATTAAGCAGTCAGAATGCTGGCTAAAACACCCGCTGATCTGATTACTTTAATTTTTATGGATTTCATGAGAACCATATTTCTGTCCATTTGTGGACATGCCTGATTCTTTTTATCTAATTTTTTTTAGTGTGGCATCAATGACACTGGTAGGAAGTGTGAGCAGAACTAACATTTTTATATAATATCGGTCTGTAGTTTTATGAATCTGCATGCATGCCTGGTGTCGTGAAATTACTTTAAAGTTTAATTAGGCCTAGACAATAACATGAAAAAAGTGTAATGCATGGTGCTAGCAATGTCATAATTATGGGTTCAATTCCCCGAAAATGGATGAACTGATAAAATTTATAAAGATATAAATATTAAAAAAAGAAAATAAAAATAAAAATAAATGAAGTAGAAATAAGAAATAGAAAATAAAATCTAAAATAAAATGTGCAAAAAAAATAAGTGTTCAGGACAGTATACTGTAGACTTAATAAATAGTAATATAAGAGGAATGTGCAAGAAGAATGTGCAAACAGGTTGTACGGGGTATATCCCTAGCAGCAGTACGAATGGTGGAAAAATTATTAATAGCTTACTGATTATTAGTGGTTATTAAATGGAGTCATGTTGGTGTTATGAGACCGAGTTTGAGTTGAGGAGCCTGATGGCCTGGGGGAAGAAGCTCCTCCTAAGTCTCTCAGTTTTTGCCATCAGGCTACGGAAGCGCTTACCGGATGGTAGCAAAGTGAAGAGACGGTTACCAGGGTGATTTGAGTCCTTGATGATTTTGACAGCTCTGCTCTTGCAGCGTTTGAGGTAGATGTCCTGCAGGGAGGGGAGAGCAGACCCTGAGATGCGCTCAGCTAAGCGCACAACTCTCTGCAAGGCTTTACAATCCTGATTAGAGCTGTTTCCATACCACACTGAGATGCACTGAGTCAGTACACTTTCTATGGTCCCTGAATAGAAAGTTTTCAGGATTGCTGGTGAGACCCTGAATTTCCTCAGCTGTCGCAGGTGGTACAGTCTTTGCCTGGCTTTCTTGACCTGTGTCTGGATGTGTGTAGTCCAAGTCAGGTTCTCGGAGATGTTTACACCGAGGTACTTGAAGCTGCTCACCCTCTCCACAGGGGTCCCACTGATCATAAGAGGAGTGTAGGGCCGCTGCTGACTCTTTCTGAAGTCCACAAACAACTCTTTGGTTTTGCTCACATTCAGAGAGAGACAGTTGTCCTGGCACCATGATGTAAGTCTCTCCACCTCATCCAAGTATGCGGTCTCATCATTGTTGGAAATGAGGCCCAGAACCACAGTATCATTTATTTTTATTTTTATTATTTTTGTTTTCTTTGTGCAAAAAGTATTCTCGTGGCTTCGTAAAATTACAGTTGACAGACTGATGTCATATGGACTACTTTGTCGATCATCTTGGTACTTTTCTGGACCTTGATCGTGTAAGGACCCTTGCTGTTTATGGGAGGGTCTGAGAGCTCTCAGATTCCATCAAAAATATCTTAATTTGTGTTCCGAAGATGAACGGAGGTCTTATGGGTTTGGAATGACATGAGGGTGAGTAATTAATAACAGAATTTTCTTTTTTGGGTGAACTATCCCTTTAATACCTGTGGCTCCTGACGATATATTGAGGTCTTATGAAGCAAAACGATCGGTCTGTGCATTAAACCAAACATTATTTACAGCATTATAACCTGTAATCCAGAGCCTCAGGCAAACGGTCTGGAGTGATGTCCGATTCTCAAACGAATCATTATTTTGATCCAGTTCTTTTTGGTGAACTAGATGAACCAGTTTATCTTATCGGACTGAACCATCTGAAACGGTTTGTGTCTCGAGCAGCACTACAAGTTACTCAATCATAACTCACTTTCAGATGCCTGACAGTCACTCCGACTCGAAATGAGCCCAAATAGCAGTGTGTCTGATCCTATGAGAGAATCATTCAGCGCTCCATTTCCTCCAACAGTCACTGAGGAAACAGTTGGACTGTAGACCGTTAAGCCGCTGATATGCGCATGCATGAACTGAGATTGAAGGAAAGGCAAAATTCAAGTTTTTAATTGACTAAGACTTGTTGATTAAGAATCATATTTTCCTGTTTTCCTGAGGTTCTGGATAACAGGTAATCATTTTGTAAGTACTGTTCAGTTTCTTACACAGAATGATCGTCTGGCTTCATAAGACCTCAATATATCATCAGGATCCACTGTAATTATGACAGTGACATATTTACCATAATTCCACTCACTGAACTGTAGGCGGCTCCAAAGGTGTAAAAAAACACACAAAACTACATACATTTGCTTTAAAATGGATGATTTTAGAGATGCAAATTTTTAGAGAGTTTTAACAATAAATGCGGCATATACTGTAAGCTGACCGTAAGTGACCTCTAAAAATTTGTTTAAAAAAAATGAATGAAGATTCTGAAGAGAAATAGAAAGAAATAAAATTCAAAGGAAAAATAACATTTAAAACAATCCTCACTAATCTTTTTTGTGATCCAACACTAATCAAAATGAATAATCTTAATATCAACAGAAATAATCAACAGTTATGAGCCATGATCATCTGGCATTTGAATGTCACTGTGCTTGAATCATTGTGTGTAGGCTCACTAACTGAGGGAGCGATTAGCACACACAGGGACAAGAGCTGGTGGTCTAATAGGTTTTATCGTGTTTATCTCTCTGTGATAAGTGCTCTCTGCCTCTCTTTTCTTTTTTTATTTCCTTTCTCCCATCAGAGGCTGAATGTAATTAGTTCTCATGCACAGGTAGCAGGGAGTTGGGTCTATGAAACACGGGTTTCAAGGCTCCAATTTCTCGCTTCTCTGCGATTGAAATTCCACCTCTCGGCGCTCTGCATCCCATGTAACCGTATAAATATTATGTCTCCCTAGGAACACAATAGTGGTGTTTATTTTTTAATTTTTAATTTTTTTTTGGGCATGTTTTTTGCCAGGTTGGATTTGAGAGGGTTTCATATTCTCACAGGAGTGGATTACAATATGCCTGAAAGGTCTGTAGAATAGATTAAAGAGCAGAAGAGCGTAGCCACTCTTACACACAAAGATATTGAGTCTGTTTGTCAAACGGGCCGCAGCCGTCTCTTTAAATACAGTCGATGGTCTAGTAGCAGTGAACACTTACAGATGTAAAATGATAAAGAAATGTTTCACATTCTGCACTTTTTCTAGGTCACTAGTAAGTAAATTTGCGACATCCCTTTGAAAAAGTAGTACACTTTAGCATTTAAAAAAAAAAAAAAAAAGTATTATTAGAATCTTATGGAAATAATACAATTGAAAAGAATGCACTTACGTTTGAACTACATGCAATGTCTTCAGACATTAAAATACATTTTATTTATAATTAAATGAAAATGTATTATAGTTTGCTAAGTGGTTGTTTGGAGGTTCTGGGTGGTTTTTAGCACATTTCTGTGTGCTTCTGTGGTGTTTTGGGTGGTTCCTACAGTGTTGATGTGTGGTTGGGTTAGGTTTAGGGCTCTGAAAGATTATTAATGTATTGCTAAGGGGTGTTTTACCTCTGTTTTGAATTGTACACTGCCTTGTGTTGTTTTAGAGTTAACTGAAATGTCCAAATGTCCAATGCTGGGTCATAGCTTAGGGGGTTTTATTGTTTTAATCACATTAATACGTGGTTGCTTTGCTTTTGTCTACGGAAGTGATGCGTAATTAAATTGAGTTGAGTAAATTAGTTTTTTTAATTTAGTTTGTGAGAAAATGTAACAAAAATAACTAATGAAAATGATGTGATAAGTAGTTGTTTTGCAAGAGGTCAGAACACGCTGAGCCTCAGTGTAATGCAGTACATTCAGTCATTCTTTCATATGTGTTTTTTGATGTATACACAGGCAGGCAGACACAAAGACAAATGCACACAGAGTCGGGCCTGTAGGATGTGCCACAGGTCTGACAGCTGCTTCCAGGACCAGGACTGTCACATCCTCTCGTTTTGATCACCCTGACTCTCTATCAATCGCGCTCAGAATCAGTGTGCTGCATGTGGCTAAGACGACACAGACACAGACACATGATTCCTGTATTTGGTCAGCAGCAGCAGTGACAGCCGCACTCTGAGGCGGATAATAACAGATGTGCTTTACACCAGTGCTTCTCAAGTGATGGGTTGTGACCCAAAAATGGGTCAGGTCTGTTACGGCCGCAGACAGAGGGGAAAACAATGCTAAATGCTATTAATAAAATACAGCTAACCATTTAATCACACACACACACAAATGTGTGTGTGTGTGTGTGTTCATACTGGTCATACAGTTTTGGAACAACTTGATGGTTGAAGAATTTTCATTTCTGGGTGAACTATCCTTTTAAAAAAATTGTAATGTTTCGCATTTTTAATTACATTTAAGGTAAACAATTTTGGTGTGTTTGGTTCAACATATATGCTTATTGTAAATCTTAATCCTGAAGTGAACCAGAACCTCTGTGGCATACTATAATTCAGTAAGGATGGTGGCAACAGGGCAAAACCTTTGAAGAGCTGTCATAAAACGTTTCAATTAATGGTCGCGCTGGATTACTAACGCTTTATCAGCAGACATGCACATGGTGCTCACTGCATGAAAGGTTTTTAGATTCCAGTTTGTAGCCATATACTGTACACTGTGATTATGTTTGAAAGCCCACATCTTTACAATAGAATCTGGTTGCTATTACTGAAGAGGATTCAGTATAATACATTTTATCACTGTGACAATAAGTTATATTAAGATTAAAATTGTGCAGATTGTGCTGCTAGTGGCATTAAATGAAATAAAATAACTAGATTTTTACATTTCCAAAGAAAATGACAGTGGGTTTGACAAAATTAGGTTATAAACGAACTACGCCAAACATGAGATCAGTGTCACCATCTTTAAGCATCCGACAGCTCTTTCAGTTTTATTTAAAATCTACAAGTTAGAAAGTTTGAGTTTGAATAGTTTGCAAAATCATGAATATAAACAAGTCTGTGAAAGCGACTAGTGAGCAAGCTTGATGACTGTCCATGTCCTAGACCTAGACCTCTTGCCTTTATAAAGACACGTAAAAGCTTTAAAAAAAATCACAAGTGAAGTATTACTGATGCATTTTATATTTATTGAATAAAACATGGAAATATTCTGAGCTTGTGTTAACCACAGACCTTATTTCAGGTTCTTAACCAATTCAAAAAACCCACTGGCTTCAGGGCGATGGAAGTTCAAAAATGCTTTTTTTCGGGTTTTGGCTATCAAATGAAGTATACTTCAAAAGTTGTGTTTGGTTGAATGCATACACTAAGCATTCATGTCAAAACTGAAGTGTTCTTCTGGCTTAAGACATACATAAAGCACCACATAAGCACCACAGCACTACACATTTAATATTTTTTGAATATAAGAAAGTACTCGGTTTACATGGGCAATATTTACTTATTTGATGGCTTATTTCTGATCTCCCCTTTCAAATGGATTGAAATTAAAATTTGATCTAGCTCAGTCGGATTTCTCAGTCAGACTTCTGTCCAATTGTGCTGTTAATCTGATTATTAATGGATTATTATTTTGCATTTGGGAGATATAAAATCGCAATTGTGTTTACTCTGAAACGGAAATGAGAAAAATATCGAAAAGATTAGCACTTAAGCTTTAAACCATCAGCTCATGATTTTTAGTGGCCTACTGTGAAATGGTTTATAGTCACTAATTTCCATTGTTCTTAAGCTAGAAGATTCTTGTCTAATATGAGCGTGGCCAACAGCACACTTCCTTGTGCTTCCCAGTGGAGCGATGTTACTTTACAATATTAATCTGCCGTTGTGTTCGTTTGTCAGCAAGAGCAATGTCACACGTGTGATACCTCTAAGCCTTCGCACGGTTTGTGCTGAGAGCCGTTTCTTCTCCTCCCTCCAGGAGTCACTTTCAAAGTGATCCAGAGCTTCTGAGCTCATTAAAGCTTAATCAGAAAATCTATTTTCAGGTCACTTGTAGCTCTGTCAGGAGGATTTCCAATGAATAGAGGGCACTGTTTCTTTGCAGCCCCTCGCCAAAATGAACACGCTAGTATTATCAGACCGTCTCAAATGTGGTTGGCATACTGACAAGAAATATCAGGTTCCTCCCTGCCTTAATATGCTGCATCTGGTTGGTGGCAGTTATCTGTGTCACCATGTGAATATTTTATAAATATGTCTTATTTAATCTAGCGAGGGACTGTAAAAGGTAGTGATACACATGGCTGTTACTGGGGTCTTCTCTTAAAACGGGACACAGTTCTTCCCTGGCTAATGTTTGGCTTTGCGTTTGGGATATTGAGAGATACACAGAGAATATTGTTCAAGTGTTTTATTTATAATCGCACAACACTTTCTTTATGAAATTTCAGCTTGGGAAATAATCGCCTGTTTACATAAAGAAAGGGACATGAAGAAAGATTCTGGAGTGTTGCAATACTGTTTCATCCACTAATATAAATAATGTTGCAGGAGGTGGCAAAGATTTTGTAAAAGCCTAGAAAGATTCACTGATGTTGCATAAAATCCTGGCTGATTGTGAAGTGCTGTTCTGTGTTGTATCATTTTAGCAAGCATCAGTATTGCTCCTACTTATGGTTGAGTATTACATTTGCATGTAATCTATCCTGCACTGTGTGTGAATGATGAATGATAGCTCAGACTGTGCAGAGAAGTGTGCTATTACTTTGCTAAGCACTTGCCAACAAATAAAACAAGTGGAAAAAATCTAGTGGTCCACCAGTATTGGTTATTCAGTGGCTGACAACCCAATTTTGCATTACTATAAAAGCCTGCCTCTACCTACATTTTTGCAAAACTCCAATTCACTGCAAGTTTCTAGCTGAAATAATAATAGTGGCAGTAAAACGCCAGCAACTTTTATTCCTTTTTACACAAATCATGATTACAAGGAGACATAATTGATTAATGAAGACTTATTTTCACATGGTTCCTTGCACAATACTATGTAATGACCTCAAAACATTTTTACTATAGTGCATCACATAACCATTTCGATATATAAGACATATTGACATTGTAAACTTGCTATGTAGCTCACCTGGTGCAAAAATGCACTTGCAATAAAGAGTGCTTTGGTACTCCTGGGAGATGCAAGTCACTACATACAGTAAAAGAGCAAATGCATTTTTACCTCACGTTTGCTTTTGCTGTCGGTAGTGTTTAGTGTAGGTGGTACATTATTTTCATATGCAATAGAGCATTAGTCTTTTTTGACGCCATTCGCCAGACATTTAATTTCCGAACTGCCACAATACATACAACCACCAACGTAATTAAACATTCAAATGCACATTCATCTGTTTTGGGGAAAATTTAATATGCTTTTAGCGCCACTCAATTTGAAAGTGATGTGAAATGTGCAAGAGACAACATTGTATTATTTTGCAGTAAGTTTTTTGATATGCACTTGTATCATGAATTAAGAATAGCAAGTGAGACATACACACACAAAATTGAATGAGCATTTATTTCACACAATATGGCCACAGAATTCTTGGCCAAAAAAAATAAATAAATAGAGAAATACTGACAAGATCATCAGCCTGGCCAAAACATTGTCCTATTACTAAAATAAATCCCACTGACACAAACACATCCCGGGATTGATCTCAGGATGGGGACCTAAACTAAACTGGTTGGAAGCATAGTTTCATGTCATTATAACATGTGAACTTGCATAGATTGTTCTTGTGCACAGTAAGCAAGATAACATGCAGTATAATCTATCTTTCATTCCATTTAAATATATATATATATTTCACTCTATATATTTTAGCATGTCAACAATTAGCTGTGTTTTTGAAGAGTGTGCACTTCGCATGTGTGTGAGGAAACCAACATGGTTCAAACGATGGGAGGTGAGACCATGTTAACCATAACTGTTTTCGAGGGGTTTTGGGCAGCACATAACGGACATACACACACCCACCCATTGATGTCCAGCCTAATTCATATCTCGCTCCATCCCTGTTAACTTGTTTGAACATACACAAATGCATGTAATATGTTATCTGTAACCTGGTTGAGTCAGACAGTGGAAAAGTAATTTGATACTGATGTCAGCATGCCATTCATAGCTAATTTAAATATGATACTGGCTACTGAGACACAGAGATGCGGGTGGAGTGTGGAGAACTGTGATCACTCCCAGTCCTGAAGACATAAAACATCCCAGCCCAGTAATATTTCCAGTAAATGGAAATGCCTCCAATTTGCCGCTACAGCGAAAACTGCACCACAGTCACCCGTCCCTGCACTGATAATGAAGTCGGGTTGAACACACATCTCTCTCTCTGTAGGCAATAATGTCAGATAGTGTTTAAATAACTATGCATATCCATGTGCAGGCAATATTGCGGCTGGGTGGAAATAATGTTGGTTAGGGTGGTTTCGGTCTGCAGCTACTTCATGATTATTCTGTCTGTTAAATTACATTCATCATGCTTCATCGTAAAACTGAAAATGTGCAGATGTTGGAGCAGTTTCTACCTGATCTGAAATTACTTTGTTGGTGTAACACAATGTAGTCAGGTTTATTTTTATATATGTGGATATTCCTTGTTACATTAGACTACTCCTACATACTGTACAGTCAAATATTTTAGGGAGGTACATTAAGTTACCTGATAAAACATTTTTAACACTAGTATTGTATCTTTAAAATAAAAGTTATTCTATATACAAATATTGGTCTACATTTGCCTCTATACAGCTTTTTAAATGTTAATTATGAGTCATTGTTCAAGCCCAATTTACATAAATTAAGACTTGAGGAACAAAGGGAACAGTTTTACACAAGGAAAATGTTGCTATCTTTACAGCAAGCCAACAGTGGGAAATGTAATTCATGCAAATGAGGGACACAGATAAAGCCTTCTTTTGTCTAACAACATCAATCTAATGGCTAAATTTATCCACACAGTTAATACCAGGTTTTGAGACAACAGTTTTTGGAATTTTTTTTTTTCAGCAATGTTGTTAGGGAGCACAGGCCTGCTGCTAGTAAAACAGGTGGATTAGTGAAGATGGGGGGATATTCATGATATGATTAAGATTGGGTCTCATTAACTGTAGCAGTGTATGTGCGCACATAGGCTATGTGTGCATAAAACCTGTGTGTGAAAGTTTCCACACAGAAATTGATTTATCAGTAAGTTTGCAGATTGTAAAATTAGGTTAAGAAGAGAACTAACCAACAAACACAAATGTAGAATTCACTTGTGGTGGAATTAGAAACATGGGTTGTGTTAAGAAAAAATGTATATGCATAATTAACAGAATAACTAAGGGACCTCAAAATAAGTCTTTCCAAATAACAAAAAAGATCATAGCTGTGACAGGTGCTGCATAAAAATATAGCTGATCACACATAGTCTAGGCTTCTATAAAAGTTATTTATTGTGTTTCAGCTGGTTTTGAGATTGGCAGTGTTGGCTTTACTCAAAGATCTTGCAATGCATGCTCTCAGGGCAAAAGCACATCTTTAGAGAGCAATGCGCCTGCAGAGAGTGATGAATGGCTGTACAGAAGATGGTTTGTGCATGTATTATGCAAATTACAACTGTGGGCATGAGCTCCTTAATTTAAAATGAACTTAGATTTCAACAAATTTATGCATGTTAGCACCTGTTGTGAATCTGGCAAAAAAAAAAAAAAAAAAAATGCATGAGAACTCACTATGTGCACAACTTGCATGGAATTATTAGAAAATAAAACCAAATGTCTAGCACATGCAATCTTAGTAAGTAAGTTTAACCTATATCTGCAGACATTCCCCCATTAGGGCCATGTGGGAAATCATAAACTTTCTATATTAAATCTAATATGTCTCTTTGAAATTCAAAAATGGACATCTGAACAAGGCTAAAGAGTCTCGGCAATATATTGCAAAACTCTATCAATTTTCATAGAGATAATTCACCCACAGAACACATTTTTATACACTAATATTTAGAACTCCCATCATAGTTTTAATTGATTTGAAACATCAAAGAGTATTTTAATAAGAGTTCATTAATTAGATGGAGATGGTCTTGTTACATTTATGTGCCCTTGTCTCCCAGTTGGGCAGAACATTAGTTCATTTTGGCTATAGAAAGCTAGTGTAAAGCTTTTGAAGTATTCTTTTGATCAAATCTGTAGAGCAGTATCCCTTTAATTGTCAATCAAACAGTCTGTTTAGACATTTTTTTCACCTGACCTGTTGAGATCGATAAAATGCCTCACTGACTGTACATTCTTTGCGTTTTCAGCAGGGACTGCGGAGAAAGATTGAAGCACAGTCTCCTGGATATACATCCAAGCAGAATGGCCTCTCCTGTAGGGCGTCAGGGTCCGACTTTAAGCGCCTCCGCATGGAACCTAGCTCTTTTCGATCTGATTCCTGTGCTTTGGCTTCAGGGCAGACTCAAAGATTGGTTGGCGATGCCACCCAAGGTAACATCCTTCGAAGAAAGGACACCTTCATGATGCCTCACGGAATCAGCAGTGATTTATTCAACATAACTCTAAGGGATATGAAGAAGGAACCAACTGAAGTTCAGACCTGTGGCCAGTCGTCCACAGATCCTGCCACGTTGACGTTTGATTTCAAAGATGAAGTAAGTGGACAGATTGACCCAGAGCTCCAGGATTTGTTCGATGAGCTCACCAAGACCGTGCCATCACTCAATGATCTAGAGCTGGAGAAGATGCTAAAGCAAGATGATGACTTCGGCCTGGATCTTGGTCGACCCAGTTCAGCTGGTGCGGCTCCTCCTTTTATTCACCTGGATAAGCCGATCAAGACAGAGTACTCACCAGATTTTAGCCAGGCCACTGGAAGCTCTCCACAACTAAGACCAGCCTCTGCTGGACCTTCCTTCTCCATGGCCAACACAAGTTTATCCACCTCACCCATCACTTCAGGACACCATGTTCAGGTACCGACTGGCGGTCCCTCTCGAGGTCTTTCAGCATGGCCTGAGATGTCACATGCTGAGCAGCTAAAGCAAATGGCCGCTAACCAACAACAGCCCAACTCTATGCTCCACAACCACCAGCAGAGTCAAGCAGGAGGCGTTAGGAACTGGTCTACCACCTTAGGTGTCCACCAAACTCCTGGCTCTTTCAGTCAGGAGACTCTTCCAGGTAATGCTTCCCTAACTCAGCAGAGACTCAATGCTCAGAGTACTGGTCAGGCCAAAGGCATGTCCAACTGCTTTCTCAAGCCCAATGAATTCAACCCATCCCATCACAGGGACACGAAGGTTCTCAGCACTAAGCCCCTGCTGCATTTCAGCCCTAAAGCACCACCTTCAACCATGAGCCAACAAATGCCCATCATGGCTGCTCCACCAAACAAAACAACCATGCAACAGCAGCCATCTACAGCAGGCCAGGGCATGCACTTTCAGAACTGCCAGCTGCCCATGCAGCCATCCGCTTGCCTACAAACAAAGCCTCTAAGTCAAAGGCCTCCACTCAGTCAACATGGTGCTGGAATCAGTTTCAAAATGGCACAGCAGAGACAGGTAAGTCAATGTGTTTATGGTCCTTTTAACAGTTGCTGCTTGTCGAACTGTGTGATGTGATCTTGGTTAAAAGCTGTAAGACAATAGGTCGCATTCCCTAATCATTAGGGGTGTAATAATTTACTTGTTTCCTCGATGCATTGATTTACAAATTCTGCTGATGCATGCATTTTTCTTGAAACATGGATTTTTGAATTGCAAACCATTTGTTTCGGCCAAGAATCAGGAGAAGCTTTTACATAATTCTACAAAATGCACTCAAAAATACAAAATCAAATCAATATTTGGATCAAAACTCATTGTGAATCAGATTGAATCATTCTAAATTTACAAAAATCATTCCTGAATTGAACCGTGCATCAAATCTATTTGTCTACCTAAAGATTCACACCCCCTACTAACTGTGCATACACAAATTTCTGCATAAAATATGACATTTTCACATTTTCTTGATTCACCAATAAATCTGTTTTAAATTTAATTCTGAATTTGGTCATCCAAATAAAAAAAACAAATATTCTCAGTGGACTCTCAGGCAAAAGCACGTCTTTATGGATCATCATACTATATGTTAGCTAAGAGTGTCAAATTGTTGTCATCAGGTCGAGTATCTGGTTGTTTCTGTTGTGAAAAAAAAAAAAAAATTGTGAGAAGTTTGGTGCCGTTGTTAGTGAAAGAGTCCCACTGTCTTTTGTGTTAGACTGCATGATATGTCAAGTATTGAGTCCAATAATTAGCTTTGCTACATTTTCCATTTAACACTCTATCATATTTCTGCTGTGCAGAGCAGGTTGTTCTTGACACAATGGAGTCGTAGTGTCAAAACCACACACCCTGCTTTCTTTCCATCTGTCAGCTTGTTGTGTTAGCCGTTAGCAATCTGCCAACTGCTTTAAACTCAACGGCGCTGCACTTTGCTGTAGGCCTGTTTTTCCTTTTGTTTTTCACGATTGTTGCTTGTGTCTAGGCGGGTGAGAGGTGCCTTGAATTTGTATATCCCCTCAAAGCAGTTCGACGGTAGCCCCGACTTGCTAGAGCATGGTGGATTAACATGCAAAACTTCTAATTTCTCCGCCTGTCACAGTCGCTCGCCGTCAGGGCATAGATGCGCACAGCGGGATTTGCTAATTGGAGGTTGTTAGCTGCAAGGGACAAGTTGTGGAAAATGACAGTAATCTGCTTAGCCCAGTGCCGGAGGTTGAACCACTGATTTGTTATGATTTGGGAGCTTTAGAACATCCCTCTTTTGGGTTTTATACAAACAGTATCTCTTGACTCTCTTTGTGGGAAACGAGAACGAGAACCACACAAGAGTAGTCATCTTTAGGCTCTCCAGAAGAGGGAGGGAAGCATGGAAAGACATGCTTGATTTTGACACAAAGATGTAGTTCAATCACATGAACATACAGTTCATTTTGCAGCCATTGATGGGAAAGTTGTTAGGGTTCAAGGTCTTTTTTTTCAGTGGACCTTGCTCAGTGGACCTACACAATAGTCTAAAACTGTTTGCATGTTTGTTTTACAATTAGTTCGATATTCTGCTATCTCAGCTCATTTGTTGCATATCATAACTATGACTTCAGACACCTTCACATTGTTGGGGAAGCTATTCAAAAAGTGTAGCTAACTTAGCTAACAACTAGTCTAACAACTGACAGCTACTATCATTAAGTATCTCTTTGTGAAAAAGAAGTGCACTTGTATTTAGTGCACTTCAAATCTTAAGTATATATTTAAAAAAAAAAATGCTTGCAGTTGATGTAATATTAATGAACTAAATGGCCACTTAAGTGTAGCTACTTAAAGAGTAAAATTTTAAATACAATTTTAAAAGTACGTTTTGTGGTGTTGAATTAAATGCTTTACTTTAAAGTTTTTTGTTGTTGTTGTTTTTTAAGATTTATTTTGGCATTTTCACCTTTGTTATGATAGGACTAGGGATGTAACGATTAACCGTGAGCCGGTTGAAAATCGATTCATATATGTGACGATTCAAATCGGTTGAGATGCTAAACAAATCGCGATTCCATTAGGGGTAGGAGTTTATATGAATGTATGTGAGGGGAAATTACTGTATTTAGAAAAGTTTATATGGTATTTTTTTTCTTTTCATTTTGCCTCTGTATAATGCATATTAAAGTTCATAGCTGCTTTGTTTACAGCGGAAACCAAGGAAACGCTTAAAGCGCCACCTGCTGGCAGAGAGTGAATCTGTCTCATTCAGTTCGTCTGCTGTTTCTGTTGCATGCAGATATTTGTGTATAGTTTGAAGTCAGACCATTCTGTTTTTGCTTCAAATTTTGAAATTATACAGTCTAATTTAGATTAAAAACTGCTGTTGCATGTATGCATCATCTTTGTTTGGATCATTATTAAAATGCAGTGGTTGCCTCGAATTTTAAATGGAAAGAACACAGACAAAGCCTTATTTTGTTTATATGAAGAGATTTCTTTTGTGTTACTTATTTGATTTGGGGCTTGTTTTAATTTCAGTTTAATTTTCTTATTTACATTTACATTATATTTACATTTTATTTAGCAGACACTTTTATCCAAATCAACTTACAAATGAGGACAATAGAAGCAATAAAAACCAACAAAAGAGCAATAATATGCAAGTGCTATATTAGTATATTATTATAGTGTTATTGCAAATTCACAAAAAAAGAAATCGTGGAATCAGAATCGTGAATCGAATTGTGAGTTGAGTGAATCGTTACATCCCTAGATAGGACACACCAGAGCTGACAGGAAGCAAAGTGGGAGAGAGATAGGGGGCAGGATCGGGAAAGGTCCTCGAGTCAGGATTCGAACTCAGGACACCTGTAGCACAACAGCAGTGTATATCAGCGCTCTGCCCACAAAGCTGTTGGCGCCGACTACTTTAAAGTGTAATCTTCCTATTGAAATTTTATTTTTCTTATTTATTTTATTTATTATTCATTATCAAAGTATTTTAATTTATCGGTATCACGCTGGCGAGATTAGTTCGCACCGCACAAGGGAGCTCAGCTCCCTGAGCTGTCGAGTCAGTCACGCAGCTCGGTCCAATGAGCCTCGCCAATGACAGGTCTGTAACATCGCACTGTTTCGTCCCATTTTTGGTGTGTTTGGCTTCCCATATGTTTGGCTGAACACCGGTTCTCATGCTCTCATTTATGTTGCTTCTATCGGCTATTATTATATACGCTACACCCTCTTCTAAAGACAGGGTAGGACTATGCAGCTCATTTACATTTAAAGTGCTACACACCAAAACAGCTCTTTTTTAGACACGCCTCAAAAATGACATTTTCCAGGTATTTTGAGCTGAAATTTCACAGGTACATTCTGGGGACACCCAAGACCAATATTACATCTTGTAAAAAGGGGCATAATAGGTGCCCTTTAATACATTTTAAATATACTAACAGGGATCAACGTTAAGGATTTTTTTTACTGGCCCGGTCGGGCCAGTGCTTCAAATTTCTACTTGCCCTGCCAACATTTTCACTGGCCCTGCCACAAAAAAAATAAAATAGTTGCTGTTATCATTGTTTTTGATTCCAATAAATAAGCTTATATGACACCAATATTTTAGATGCCAATTAAATTTTACAATTCTCAATTTCAATTTTGATACCACAGCAAAAACCACTAGCTATAAATAAATATAAAGTTCAAACATTATTAAAGACAAGTGAACCGCCAGTAAATAAGAACACATGAACAAATTACAAGTAATAGCACAATTAAATATAGGCCTATAGCACAAAGATAGAAATTAAATGACACTTTAAGTTATGTTTTTAGATGTTCAGGTACAGAAATTGAAAAATCACATAAAATAACATTTGCATATTCTTCACTCTGCACCTTTATTTTTCATAGCCATTTGAGATTAGAAGCACTTCATTATAATCATGAATTGATCAAAACAAAAATGTGCAATCTTTGATTTATATTAGACTGTATAATTTCAAACTCTAAAGCAAAAACAGAATGGGCTGACTTTAGCTTTGTAAAATTATGCTGCATAAAAACATTGCACGAAACAAACAGCAGACGGGCTGAGTGAGACGCAATTTCACTCTCTGACAGCAGGTGGCGCTTAACAGCAATAATACAGCTTTTCCTTGGTTACCACTGTTAAACACAGCAGCCTGCGCGTATTAACACTCATTTAAATGCATACAGAGGCAAGATGAAAAGAAAACACCATGTAATCTTTTCTGAAAACAACAAATTCCCCTCAGAAACACATTCATATAAAATTCAATATTTGGATTTTCTTCCTATATTTCGCGCATTGTGAGCAGTGATCTTGTTCTGCATGCTACAGTAGGCTATTTTCTCCTCTTTGCGTCCGTCTTCAACGTCTCTGACCTCTCTTAGTGGCCGTTTACAAACTAATTATAATAATAACGTAATATTTCCACACAAATGGCATTTTGGAAATTGATTGGAGTGCAGTTTGTGAGTAAGCACGGAACAGAAGTCTGAAATAAAACAAAAATGTCCGGTCGATCGGTACATCTGTACTCCACTGTATAAATTAAATAGAGATTAATCATTGTTAAATCTACAAAGACCCGTACAAAGAACGGGTATTTTGACATAGGCTACTTTTGTATGTATTTGTATTTACCCATTCAGAGGCGTTTCAAGCGTGTCAGAAACGCTTGATTGTCTGTGCGTGCGCTGTTCACACAGAACACAGCGCGCGAGTAGTGAATGCAGTTGTCTTTCGCGCCCGACTGCTTTTTAACCGCTTGAACTTTTAAATTAACAAGGCTTGAAAAAACATTCAAAAGATAAACTTTGGTGTCGACGCAGCAGTGGCCCGATCGGGCCAGTGACAAATCCGTCTACTGTCCCGAGCTTCCTTCAGGCTGGCCCCGGGCCATCGGGCAGTCCTTATTGTCGAGCCCTGACTAATAATGAAGTAATTGCAACTTCTTCATTAAAAATGTGTAGTTACAAATGTGTTTAAATATGTGACATACAGGTTTAATTTTTTTTTAAATTCTGTAATAAGTACTCCTTTTAATAATATGCTAAACTGTACTCCTTTTTCTAATTACACTACAAGCTACAGAGCAGAATTAGCACGCTACATGTAAGCTACTTCATAATTTATGGTCACGCTTTGTCCAATTCTTGCTATTAACAAACCCTTAACTACAACCTTTGCCTCAAACTCCTAATTTGCTGCTTATTAATAGAAAGGTAGTTGTTAAATTTAGGTATTGGGTAGAATTAGGGATATAGAATATGGTCATGCAGAATATGTGCATTATAAGTACTAATAAATAGCCAATATGTTAATAATAGGCATGCTAATAAGCAACTAGTTAACAGTGAGAACTGGTCACTATTCTAAAGTGTTACCTATATATACACCACCTTGCAACTAAGAAATAGTCCTAAAAGAAAAGTTGTACAACTATGAGTTGTGCAGGTACTGACCACCACTGCATTCTACAGTAAATTGGTTTCATAATTAATATATTCAAATAAAAACTTGATGAAATTTCATGTTTGTGTTTTGACGTGGTAGAGCGGTTTGAGATTGTAGAGATAATTCAGCATTGATGGGGTTAAATATGCTGCACTAGTGGAAATGAAGCCAGAATGTCTGTTCCAACAGGGAGAAAAATAGGCAATGGACAGTCTTCCCACAGTGAACTGAATTAGTAATGCCATGGAAATAAAGGTTCCGAAATGGTGCCGTGATCCCACCGGAGCCCTCGAGAACTTTTGTTCAAGCTAAATTTTCTCCCACTGGGTGCAATGCACAAAATGCATGTAAAGAGACCAGATTGTGGAGTCTGTTTCTTGTTTTCTTGTTCTCACAGCCTGCTGAACAGTTGTCAGCCTAAATATGGCAAACCGGGTATCTGCGATATCACAGACCGTCGAGTGGAAATCTATTTTATTGCATGTGGAGAAAAAAAAAAGTACTGCATGTACTACCTGAGACTAAAAAAAAACCCCTCAGACAAGTGTAATATATCACATTGAGAGACCTGTGTGCCCCAAAAACTTCAAGCAGCGTCTGATACTTTCTGATTAAAGTGCTGTTACACTGACTAGTCAGTATCTGGAGAAGCAATTCAAGTATTTCTGGCTCTGAAGTGAGACTGTAGCTGTGCTCCAAAACCTAGCAAACTGCCTAGATACTCACTGCCTACATAGCAACCAACTATAAATGCATTAGGCAGTAATGGAAGCGCTTAAGTGCCTGAATTAAAACACTCCTTACACAGGCAGCAATGCTATGCATCTCACAAAGAGCGCTCCCTACAGGAGACTCTACTCACAGCTGATTTAAATGAAGGGAACAGTGCATACACTGTAAAAAATAAATAAATAACAACAAAAAAAAAAAACACAAATCAAGTTTTAAGGCAGCAACTTGGCTGAATTTTTTAAATTTGAAATTTCCTTTAAAACTGCCAAGATTTTGAATCTCATGTTGTGTTCTGGTCATTTTGAACAGATAGAATTTTCCCTTGCTGGAAAATGCTGGTGTTATAGCACTGGACTAAAACTTACAGACTATGCACACATAGGGTATGACAAAAATGTTGGTACTTTTTGTACTTTTTTTTTTTTATCCTCCCCAATTTGTTACATGTGTGTCTTTTTCTGGTCAAAAATGACTGGCCTACAAAAACGTCTTATAAATGTCTTATGCTATATTATTACCAATTATTGAGTATGAAATATTCAAGTTGCTTTCTTTCATAGCTTTTGTACTTTTTCTACTCAAAAAAAAAAACAACAAAAAAAAACTAATGCATTATTAGAATAACTTCTATATTATTAATATGTCAAGATGAAAATTTTATTTGAAGATCAACATTTTATTTATCAATACATCCAAATGTGAGCATCAAATGATCCATCAATTTTGTATTGCATTGCATTATAGGTTTTGAAACTACAGAGATCACAAAAATAAGCATTTAAATATCATCTTACCAAGACATATTATTGGGAGATATAGACTGACAGCTGTATGCATTTTATGTACATAGTCTGATATACTGTTATAAGGATTTAACCAGTTTGCATTAAAAGATTTACAAATCAGATTTTTTTTTCATTCTCGAGTATCAGCCCAATATTCTCTTATATCACGCTATATGAGCCATAAAATCCTGATGTGTGAAATATGATACTCAAACTTTTTTATTTTAGTTTTGTCTATGTTTAGTAAACTGTTCTGTTCAAAAAATTATGTAATTTTGGCTGACTATATTTTCATGTCAGGTTTTAAATTGTTAATTTTTATCATCTACCAAGTAAAAATATCCCCTTCTAGAAAAACCCACATGATTTTCCCTATATATATATATATATATGTATAGGGAAGGAAAACGAGAGTATGAGGCTCAGGTTTGTGTTCTGTGCTGCTCGTAGCTTCACTGAAGCTCTTCATTACTGTGAGTGGGAATGAGTTGGTTTGTGGGGGTTGCTGTAGAGTGCCAGGCTGTTGTAGCCACGCTACGAAGAGTGCATGTTTCCTGGGAAAACGATCCGGGGCCAAGTCCAGATGCCGGGCTGCTCCCTGGGGAGGGCGCCCTGCCTCCAGTCGGCAGGAAGTGCTGTGAGAGAAGCAGCGGGGCCCGGGCCTGGAGTCCTGTCAACTGCTTGTAATGCTGGTGGAATGGGAGCCTAAATCACATCTCTCCTTTATGGACTCGGCGGACACATGTGGTATTCATTTAACGATGCACTGGTGAAGAACGAGGAGGGAAAGAGAGATGGAAAACAGCTTTATGACACATCAGGATCACAAAGAGTGGATTACAGAGACGGCCACACTAACGAGGCTTTAGCTCCCCCACATAACAAAGGGTTTGACTGAGGCAGCCGATTTCACTCAAATGTGAACACAATCTGGCTTTGTGGTCACAACTTATGAGAATGGTCTGAATTTCTCACGGTATCGCCTAGTGGAGCGACTTCAGACGTAATGAATAGACCTGAACAGAAGTGAATAACCTCTTGTTTCCGTACTTTCGTCACCACCAGAGAATTTTACAACAATATGACCCAAACTTTAACCATGATAGCATGTGTGGAATGTGATGAGGCTTTACGTTATTCAAATATGTGTAATATTTTTTTCTTTATGAGCCTTAGCAAGCACCACTCATGCTTAATGGGACAATAATGTGATGCTATTTTTTTGGCCTATCAGTAAATTTGAAAAACAAAGTAAATACACAATTCATACACACATTGACCTGAGAGCCTCTTCTGTTACTCATATGTTTAAAATTCATTTTGATCATTTTTGGGGGTATAGAGTCACAAATGTCAGGGTGGTGCGACTGTATGATATCATAATGAAGAAAAAAATCATGATTAATGAGAACCTTAAGCATTTTGTCGTAATCATTATTTCTTTCGTCACAGTTTATTAGAACAACTTTTGTCTGCCAAAGGTCATGTGGTGTGACCAACATGAAAAAAGGGAAATGATATCATATAGAGCTTGACTGTGTGTCGAGGTCAGTGCAGTATGTCTCTTAAAATATCATGTTATTTGACCTTTTATGAAAAAGCAAGGTTAGTTAAGACTGTAAAATTGTGCAATTCTCAAAAATAAATTTTGATTTAAAGTATTTGTACAATTGAAAAAAAAAAAAAGTTTTTATACAAGTAAATTTATTATATAAACTATTACACCAGTGTTCTTTTAGTATCATTGAAAAATGTTATAAATATTATAGTTTTAATTATATTTTGAATTGGTGGATATTTTTATAATTTCAGTGTTCGTTTTAATTTTAGTACTTTTGTGGGGTGTTTTTGGCATTTCTATACTTTGTCTTTATGTATATTTTTTTTAAATTAATGTTTGTTTTTTTTAATGCTTCAACATTTATTTTATTTCAAATGACAACAAATTTCTGTGGCTTAAGTTTTAATGGACTATAATAATAACAACCCTGATACTAGCAGGCATACAAAGAGAACATTTCGAAGAATATGTACACTCTTACTAGGTTTTTAAAATAGTTTTTTTTTTTTTTTTTTCTTTATCATGTTCACTTTTATCTGTCACTGCTCACCCTTATACTGTACATAAGGATTATATTTGATTTAGATGCATAACTCATCCGGTACCTATTGTCCAATGTGCAATTTTTTTTATAAGGAATCTGACTGTCTGATATTCACGTTGAAAAAAAACCTATAGAGCACATTAGCAACTGAATATCAACACCTTGTCAACCATTTACAATGCCACGTTTGTAACCACCTTCCTGTCCTCTTCAAAAGTGTTTTCTTATTGCCACATTCCTTTTTTTAAATAGTAATAGTCTCAGGAAGAGATTCATCTTTGCAGGGTGAAAAGAGCTTATCAGCGGTCCAGACAGAGCTCACTCGCCCTCTCATTAATTATCAGACGTCCCAGAGCTGATCCATCAGGGAATGAGGCATCTAGAGCTCCACTAAGAGAACACTTTCTAGAGATAAGGTTTCTGTGTTACATGCTCTCGTATTGCTGCTGCTCTGTGGTTCGACTGTGGAATTCCTCCCATGACAGGGCAGTTCTTTGAGTGTTTTCCTTTCTGGACCTCTCGAGTGGGGCTTTAGAGGGAGTTTCTCTCCTAAAGACATCTGTTCTCAAATTAATAGCCTCGCGTAACGCAGTGGGGTTTCAGTCAGATCCTTTCTGCCCTGGGAAATGTTTTGTGTCAACACTGTGATTGACACTGTATACACAGTGTGTGTGTTTGGCCATCCAGGCTGACATGTTCTCAAACAGAGTTTGCTGAGGACAGAAGCCTACAGCCTCTGCTGTTTTGCAAGATTTGACGCTCATGCGAGATCAGGGCGCGTGAGCCATTTCTCAGGTTCAGGCTTGTTTAGAAGTACTTCACTTTACTGAAGCTATTTGACACGGAATTATTACTTTTAACTTCGTTCAGTGCGAAGGTCTTTTTCTTAGTCGCTCATTATAATTTATTACACTGTGTAACAGTCTTGCATTCCTACCAAAGCAAATTGGAACAAATATGATTTTCACATGTTATGCAGCCTCAGATAAATGTCCTTTGACATAGGCCTCATCTGACTCAACCACAAAAACTTTTAGAAATTTCTGTCGTCATTTGCTCAGCTTGGTTTCATTCCAATCTTTGACTTTCTTCCATAGAACATGAAAGGAAATATTAAATAGAATGTCCAGCTGATCTTTGTCCATACATTGAAAATAGACCATGATTCCATGTAATCACCAGCAAAGATAAATGTAGTCCATATTACTCATACTCTATATTCCATAACATATTTGCATATATGTGAGCATAAATGAGACCTATGGTGGGTTTTCAGCTACAAATTACTACATTTTCAGTCTGCGCTTCACTCAAAGGTAGTGCAGGGCTTTGAGAGGCATATAGTACACAAGTAGTTTGGTCTGATATTTCTATCGTGTTTTTTGGATTTGAATTAAGCATCTTGTTTTGCCTTTCATGGAACAGAGTCATACAGGTTTGGAGTTTATTTTAGACATTTTACATTTTATCCAAAGCAACTTGCTATGCATTTAAGATATACATTTTGTCAGTTAATGTATTATATAATGTATGCTCTACTGTTTGAGCTGCAGGAATGCAATTATGGAATATCATGATGAGCAATAAATTCTGAGGTGAACTATTGTTTAATGGTTACAGTAAATTGGCAAAATTAAGAAGTTTAAAGGACGTCTGGATAACACCTCCTCACAAATCTGAGTTTTTGACATGCATTTTGTTTGGACCTTACCTACGTTCTCTGTTTTGGAGAATACTCACCTGTTTCAAGTAAACCACTCAGGCAGATGTGGACCATTTTTTATCCGTATAATAGACCAAAATAGACTTAGTAGAAATTGGATCTTTACTAGATCTAAATAGGTCTTTTATTTTGCGTTTTTGGCTCATTTTGAGCACGAAGCGCTTTCTCCAAATGAATTTGTTGCAAGTATAATTGCTCTTTTGATGATTTTTTTTTCTTCTTCATATCAGGGTATACAGGAGTGCATTTTGCAAAGGAGTGCAAATTGTGCACCAAAAAAAATCTGCACTCTGTTCAGACCCTGTTACATAGTACATGCAAACAGTATAACTTTGGGTAACACTTTATTTTAAGGTGTCCTTATTACATGTACTTATTATTGTAATAACAATAAATTATGCATAATTACATGCAAGTAACCCTAAGACAAACATTAATCCTAATCCTAACCTTGTAATTAATTAATATTACTCAGTACTTAAATGTATATTTACACTGTAACAAGGACACCTTAAAATAAAGTGTAACCATACTTTGATTTAAAGTGAATAGTTAGTACGTGACAAACTTCAAACCGATAACTGTGTCTCTTTTCATAATTGATGATAATTATGCTCGGCTGTCATGCAAGTTAAGTTCTTTATGGCGAAAATAGCAGCGTACAGCCATGTAATCAGTGTTTTAAAGGAGCAGCTAACATGAAATATCACAGCCTGAAGAGTGCATTTCAGGAAAAGTGCAAAAAATGGGATAAATAGGCCTATGAGATTATCTGTTATTGCGTGCCTCTGCCCTGTGGCTGAATAAATCTGTCCTTTGCTGGCAGCAATTGGGTTGCGCCCCATAGGATCAGTCTCAAAAGAGTGTAGCAGGGCTTGAGAGTGGCTATCAGTCACACAGTAAAACCCGCGCTATGCAAAAAAAAAAAAAAAAGTCCTGAGAGCCTCATTGACTGGGGTTTCTAATAAATGCATGTACAATGAAAGTGATTGTGAGCATTTAAACAACAGTCTGTAAGACAGTGCTTTATAAATAATATTAGAGCAAGCATTTATTTACAGTGCATGTGTCACTGCAGGCATATTAAAATGACAGGATGTTTTGAGAATTTCAGACTAATTTGTTCTCCCTTAGGTACCATTACATCCCCATTATGGATATAGCCATGGATGTTTTCTCTAAGTGATAGAACAGTGTGGGAAAGGCTATGGAAAATCCCTATCACCATGCACAGGAAGTCACATGTGAATAGGGACTGTGTAACATCAGATTCACTGTAAACACAGCTTGCCCTCTAGTGGACTGATCGTTCAATCACAGCAGGATGCAATGCAGTGGCTGGTGTGACATTTATTGATGTGCCATTTAAATGCGAGTTATAATAATAACACACTTTCCATTTGTAGGGAATTTCGCCAGGACCTCGTTTACCAGCGAATGGGCGTCCTGTAGATGTAACAGGTCAGACCCAACAGCAGAGGCCTCCGGTTCTCAGTTCTCAGCAGAAGAACCCAGGCCAAGACCAGAACCTTCAAAGACCGCTGGGTCAACCGCAGCTCAACATCCCTGATACAGTGAGTGCTGCCGTTTCTTCATGCCTAAATACGGTGGTTTTATAAATGTTTTCTGAGAGGTAAATTAATTTTATGTCTCACAGAAAGAGAATTAGCTTTAATCTATTTAAGTGTCACACATTTTACTCAGGGTAAGTTTATTTTTCAAAAAAGTCAATTTCTGCATGGGCACATACCTTAAAGTCATGGCCACAAAACTGTATTGAATCTCTTCCACTGTTCATTTAGCATTGCATGACAAGATGCCCTACATATATGTCTGATTATACAAAGTAGGTTACTACTGGAACCTGCTTTTATTGATTGATTGGTTGATTGATTGATAGCATAGTGGCACCCCTGTGATTGACCACTCACATTTTGGCCAGTTGTAATCCATGGAACTTTTATTCCAAAACTACTAAACAATGTGCTTTTGCTGTACATGTTTCAGGAGAAACTGAGCACACAGGATCAGTTCAGTCGTCATCTAACACGACCTCCACCAGACTACAAACAACCACGCAGTGGAGTTGGAGCTCAACAGCCAAGCTTATATGCAGGTGTGGAATGTATTTTCAGTGTCCTATAATATGGGAATGTAATATCTAGTTCAGTCATGAAACTCTAGATGGCATGGAGTCGGACTAATAGGACCTTCACATGCTATCTGTTCAATCACATCATTTACTACACATGCTGATTAGCCTCTGCTGATTCTGCAGCCAATGAGATTTCTTGCTCAACATTTAAATTTAAAATATAATATAAAATATAAAATGTTGCAGTGTTCACCATAAGCTCTTCCTGCAGCACACTATCAGAATTCCTCTAAAACCCTCCGGAACCACCTGTCTACAGCAAGTCCATACTGGCTTAGCAGCAGCAGGATGCGTAGCAGATCTAGTCTGCTAAGACAAGATACATCAGGGTTCTCAACTCTGCCCTCAGTGTTCACTTTCCTGCAGAGTTTAGCTCCAACCTTGATCAAACTGGCCTGCTATTAACTTTATAGTAATCCTGAAGGCCCCGATTAGCTTGTTCAGGTGTGTTTGATTAGGGTTGGAGCTAAACTCTGCAGGAAAGTGGACCTAGAGGCCCAGAGCTGAGAACCCCTGAAATACATTAACGTTGTTAAATCCATCAACATGCTAAAACTATTCAGAGTTGTCATGATTGAACTATATTTAATGAAGTTAATGAATTATACTCGCACTGATGTTGTGGTAAGATTAATTGAACCCAGGTTTGGATTAAAGGGGTCATATGATGTTGCTAACAAGAACATTATTTAGTGTATTTGGTGTAATGCAATGTGTTTGCCTGGTTTAAGCTTCAAAAATCACATTATTTTCCATTTATTGGTGCTCCTCTCTGCCCCACCTATCTGAAACGCATCGATTTTTACAAAGCTCATCATTCTGAAAAGTGAAGTGTGCTCTGATTGGCCAGTTATCCAGTGCGTTGTGATTGGCCGAATACCTCAAGTGTGTGACGGAAATGTTACGCCCCTTACCATATTTGGAAACACACAGCATCTCCACGACATGGCGACAGCAGCATCTATACTACAGCGAGAATAAAAGTTACGCCTTCTTTCTTTGTGTATACATTAGGACGGTGTTATGCAAATCTTCATACACAGTGATGTAGATTTGTGGGGGCGTGTTTGAATGAGGTGTTTTAGGAAGGTGTGGAGGACTTTTAGCAAGAATATCTCTTTGGGTTTGAGACTTTAATCTTTCGACTTTACGGATCTTATATATGCACGAACAGCTTGTAACATTCCAAAGGCAAAGCAAACATAAAATCGCATCATATGACTCCTTTAAGCAACCACACCAAATCTTGACTTAGATATTAGTCATTATCAGTACGCTACTGTTTGGTAAATCAGTATTTTACATCACAGATCATTTTTATGCATATGCAACAGGCAATGGGTCAGACCAAAGTGACATCCAACCCTTGTCATGCCACCTGCCTAATGGACAGGGTACCAAGATGGTGCCCACCTCAGGAGAGAGAAGGTTTCCACTTGGACAAGACCGTAATTCAGGACCCACAGGTGCTCAAGCTTGCGCAAACCAGCTCCGACAGCAACCCAGCAGCCTGATCCGAATGGGGCTTCAGCAAAACAAGCCTCAGTTCCATGGGACAAACAACCAGAGTGCCACTTTTCAATCGAGCACTCAGCATGTGAGGACGAGCATCAGTCAAGATTCCCTACTGGGTCAAAGATTGGGTGACATGATCACCAATACCAGCAGGATGGACACTGCTTTGAACTGGGTGAACAGCGCCAAACAGAGCGGAGCTCCAACAGCACTAGATGTCAAAAGGCTCCCCAATACAGTGATGCCCCAAAGTGACATTCATTTTCCTCCGAGGTCTATTTGTCCACCTAACCAGGTGGCACCTCATTCTAGTCTGCTACCCATAAACCCTGCAATCAGAAGCTCTGCTCCCAGAGCTAGTCAGCCTAGGATACCCCCTCTTCCTGGGGTGACTTGCCTGACACAGTCATCCCCTGAACAGCAGGGTTGTCCGACCACATTTGGAGAGCTGAGCCAAAACCCAGCAACTTATCAGAACAACCGGGCAGGCCGGCTGACCTTTGATTTCTTACCAGAGGATGACAACACGGTACCAGGGATAAATGCAGACTCAGATTTCATCGACTCCCTGCTTAAATCAGGTTCAGGCAATGATGACTGGATGAAAGACATCAACCTGGAGGAAATTCTAGGTGGACATTCGTAAAATAGACTAAAAGCATGAGAATTTAGTTTGAACTGACTGTATTAGGAGCCTGATGTGAAAGGTCTGTTAATTTTATTATTTTATTATCCCTCTATTTGTGTGGAAAACAAATGTATAATGTGTTCTATTATATTGTTCGGTTGATTCTTCATACCATCTACTAACATGTTGTACAGTTTAATGTTCATGGCTTCAGTGTTTTAATTCCACCACACACTGCCCCCAAATCAATACCAGTTATCATTCAAATGCTGTGAGATTTCTGTTAGAGCTTTTGTTACTAATCCGTTAGCACAGAGATTAATGTAAAAGAAACTGTGATTCGACTGCCATGATAGAGCCACTGAGAATGACATCGGCACTTAAGAAGCAGTTTTTTTTTTTTTTTTTTTTATAAATACTTTGTTCTGGCTCTTATAGTTCAAGGTTATACATCTTAAATATTATAATATTGAAATGCTGTTGCATAACATAAGTACAGATCTGTTTTGACTATCCATTCTGAAATTACATATCAACGGGTATTGAAAAAGAACCATTTATGTATCATTTTATTACACATCCAAAAGAGAAAATCTGTAAAGGGAATACACGTGTTCAGAATGTTAGATGCTATTGTTAACTGATAAGATCGACCTTCTTTAGAAAGACACGTTAAGTTTATAAGTTCTTATTGGTAATATTGTATTTATACACCTGTATCTCAGTATATAAAATAATATTTTTTCTATTTCTTTTCTATAATGCGCTATAATTCTGTCATAAGTGTATATCCTATTATGTCAATTTAGCCTTTGATAATAAACTACATATAAGAAAACAAATTGTCAAAATGTGCTGTAAAGGTTCTTTTATTTCAGGTCAAATGGAAGTGAAGTGCCACAAGGCTCTGTCTTAGGTCCTCTGTTGTTTTTATCAGATTCAGAAAATCTGATCAAATCAGCAGTAATCCATCTTTTCTACACTGAACACCTGTTAGATTCCTCAACAATTATACAATACTGATACTTATAAAGTTCTTAATATTGGAGATTCTTAATATCTAAGCAGTCTTCATTCTGCTTTACTCTGTAATTACTCTGTAGTCCATAACTCACTAAATTCACAAGATGATTTTTAATTCTGAACTATAAAAATATAAGTTTACCATCTTTTGTTTTCCCATTCTCACAAACAAACCAAATATCACAGTCATGAGATCAGTCTATGAACATTCAAAAAGAAGTTTTTTTTTTTTTTTTTTTTGTTTTTTTTTAGATAAAGTTATTTAGGTAACACTTTACACCATGGTTCTATGTTAACATTAGTTAATGCAAAGTAACAATGAAATAACCATGAACAATAATTTTACAGTATTTATTAATCTTGGTTAATTTACATTTTTACATACTTATGTCTGTGATGCTTCACAGTAGTTAAAGTCAGTTAATTATGATGATATAACAAATTCAGAATGAATAATAGCACTTTTATTAATTAACATATATCCAGACTACAAATGCTGTAAAAAGGTTAACTTACTGAACCTTATTGTAACGCATTGCCTTTCTTTAATTAACAATACTGGCATGCAGCAGTAATTAAATTAAAATATAAAAATAAAATACTACATACATGATTTATACCAGATAGGAATCAAAGACTGCAAGGCTTTGAATAACGATCTTGACTTAAATTGATTAAACCCTGTAACTTGAGACATCAGGTTTTTCCATCATGACTTGAGACTTAAGCGATTAAGTCTTGAGACTTGATACTAGCAATCTGAACCCGTATCGGATCTAAATAGAAGGACAAAAATAGTATAGAGGCTAAATTATATAGCACCAGAATAGACTTAAACATCTGTAGGACATGTGTAAACCAGATTTGATTATATTTCTAACAGTCGAGAAAAAGACTTTGGCTTTTTTGCCATATTACATATTTTAGGTTTTCACTTTTATTAAATGCTAAGATGCTGAAATGGTCAAATGGGCAGGTTGTGAAAGGTAATGTTATTAAGGTTCGCAAGCAAAAAAGAAAGTCAAAAATAAAGCACAAATCAAAACCAATATATGTCTATAACATATTCTTTATTGCAGGCCAGGAGAGGTATGCTACAAATCAGGTGACCTGCTTTAAACCTCTTCAGAAAAAAGGCACTGTCCCATTCCAGTCAATAACAGAACCCTCCCACTTGGTCCTAATGGTCATCTCTACAGATGGAAACTTTTTTTCTGGGTCTCCTTGAATATCATTATTTTCAGCCTCCCAGTGATGGGAGTGTGTATCTGAAATACAAAAGAAAAATACAATATATACTTTTGAAATGTCTAGTTCACACGATTATAACAGGCAGGCGTGGGCAGAAGCTAATGTCTGTACCTATGGTGAGCATTGTTGTGTTGAGCTGAGTTGGTTGGCCATTGTAGAAGTAAAGCTGGAAAAGATGCTCCATCTTCCAGTCAGAGAGCAGCGAACGGTTTGGGCTGAACAAAACACTGTAGGTGCCATTGATATTGCACACCCAGATAGGCAGCTTGGGGGTTTTCAGCATACTGCCCACCTTAGGAAAAAAGGATCAACTCAACATGGATGCGTTCAAAATATAATAGACTACAGTGCAGTAATACAGAAGCTGACGACATGGGAGTAAATACAGCAGCACACTTTAAGTAAAGACATACAAAATGAAAAGCATTAATTCACTCTGGGTATTAGCTTAGAACAAAATCACATAAAGCAACAACATGCAGGAAAAAACGCAAAAAAAAAAAAATGGAAATCATAAAAAAAGGACCCCTCATGACCGTGTGTCAAGGTCAGTAACGCTGTTTGACATTTTTATATCAAGGAAAGGATAGTACAGACTGTAATATATCAGTTATATATCAGGTGTGAATACATAATATCAGATATTTGTTAAAAGAAAAATATTCTATAGGCATACCTTTTAAAAAATATTTTACAACATTTTTTTGAAAATTATGATTAATGTGTACACTCATATTCAAGGAGTGAAAAATATAAGTTTACTTGCTGGTTACACGACGTGACATTTTTAGTCATTGAATTTTAATGGTATAAATATATTTCTAAAAATTGTATAATTTTCGTATCTAAATACTATGTGTGTGTGTGTGTGCGTTTCCTTTTTATCATTGACACATTTTTCCTTTGTGAAAAAGAAAAAGCTACTTAAGTGGGTCAAAAAGCACTCAATTTCAGATATAATTGTATTTAATAAAAATTTAAACTACAATATATTTTCATTTCATTGCAATTTACATTCAATTAAGCATCTGAAATCATTACAGCCATATTATTTTCAAAAGTACCCTTCAAAAAAATTATCCTAAATTGTATTTCTTTTTAACAAGGGTTGTCACTGATCTATTAGCAGAATACTTTGGAGAACCTCTAGGGAACCATTTTAGGGTGCATCCAGTGACCTCGGCTTTTTATTCCAAGAACGCAAAAAACAGACACAGATTCGCATGAGGACCAGTCTAGCCAGGCTACCTTGATAGAACAAATTCAGAAGGATGTGAGGACACAGAACACATCTTTCTGAGAATTGAAATGTCATAACTTATTAAAATATAAATATGAAAATAATGTTAGTAAATATCTTATTTTACATCATGCATTTTTGAAAATGTGTATGTATATTTAAAGTTGCCAGTGCTTTGCTTAAGATTCTCCTAAGATTCTTAAGTGTTAAGATTATTTTTAATGTGCCTATAAAAATACTGTAGGGTTTCTCCAGGTGTTTATCACTTTATTAAAATTATGCAAAACTAAAACAAATGTTTACTTTCACAAACCATCATGTATTTGTGAGCACTTAAAAGAGTGAGAACAAGAAGTTTAAATTGTATAGGCATCCATGCAACATCTGCCTGCAGTGTCTTCTGGATTCTAACAGTTCAGTTCTCTGAAGTCTGCATTCAATGCATCCTCGATATCAAGAACACATCCAGACACTTTCATGTACCTGTGTTCTTGAGTATTGGAATTGAATGTTCCATGAGAACACAAGGACGCAGGATTTCTTAAGAATGCATATTGAGAAACGTCTTTACTGTGCACTAAAGTGACTTCAAATTCATGGGCTTCATTTTGAACATTAGGTTCCTCAGAGAATTATATGCCCGTTTTCTCTCTCTCTCTTTTTTTTTTTTAAGTGCCTAGAGATTCTCCAAATCATTATGGTGATCTCAGGAATCACAACTGGTGGCTCAAGTATCTTGTTTTTACAGCGTTTACTCATTTGTTGCTTGTATTTGACCTAATGTAAAATTTTCAGAGAAAGTGACACAGAGAAAGACCAAACCCCTGAAACCCCCAGAAAACACATATGGGTGCAGTACCAGGGGGAGCTGTGCATGGTGGACTTGTTCTCTGTTCCAGAGCAGATATCCGACATGACTGCGAGTCAGGACCCCGTGGAGAGGCTGGGCGAGTGCTTCGTCTTGCTCATCGTTCAGTGATGTACCGTTGAAGACATGAGGGGTTGCACGGCCGGTCAACAGCAGGTTTAATAAAGCCTAATGAATGTAGAGAAAATCGGACACAATTAAACACAAGTCACATGAACAAAAAACCCTCAAACAACCTTCCTTACCTGTCGACAAACAAAGTTCCCCAAGCTCACATGCAAAAGATGAGTGGTGGTACAGTCGAAGTCTGCCCGTATCCTACAAATTTAGAGACTTGCGTAATTCAGTCACTCATTTCATTCATTTAAAACACTAAAATTCTCTTTATTTATTCTTATGGCAGATCCATATTCTTTTATCAATTGATTGTATTACAAAATAAAGCTGACTAAAATATTGAGGTATTTCTCAAGCACTGGAGATGTGGAGTATTAAAAATGTAAAAAATATTTTTTTAAATATACTAGTGTTCAAAATTTGGTAACATTTTTAATGTTTGTTTGCATTTTTTGACCAGAAACAGTAGTACTGTCTTACAATTTAATTACAATTAAATTACAATTTTAAGGAACTTTTTTTTCTATTTTAATATGCTTCCATGCAGAATAGAAGTGCTACTTTCTTTCAAGACAACCTGTAACCCTACCTGTCAATAGTCCTGGAGAAGATAAGGCTATACAGAAAAAGTATGATTCCATGGCTTCCTTCTTCCTTAAACTACACACATTCAGGTGAAAGTTAATACAACACAAATGCAAGTTTTATACAGCTAGTATTTCATTCTTACAAACATCTGAGCAAGTAAAAGAAAGTATATTTCAAATAGAATTAGCATGGTCTTATAATATAATATATGTCACAGATTTTCCTAATAATAGGTAATTTGAGTTTTTAAATGTACCTACACATTGGATGTGCTCACATATAAATGATCTAACATCATCTTTCTTTTTAAAGGTGAAAAGCTGCAACTGTGGAATTAAAAAAGAAAGACATTAAACAATTACAACATGTTTTAGCTGCATGTTAACATGTTCTCATAAACTTCAAGTACCCTCTCTGTGAAGTTGTCCAGTTTGTAGTCCATGTGGGGGGTGAAACAGCGCTCTGACGTGACCAAGCAGACGGTGGCTGTCTGCTCCTCACCAGCTGTCCACAAGATGTCAGTTAGAGCGGCTGCCAGCGCCTTCCTCTGCTCCTTCTCCCCTACCGTCATCATACTGAGAACGAGAGAAAGAAAGAGTCTGTCGGAGCTGGGATACAGTGAACTGCGCAGCACCACAACTTTCTCATTTCAGTTCAGACCATTCAGTCGAAACCTCAAAAACCTTTCATTTGAATGACACAAGGGATTTCAACTGCAATATACTGTATATATATATATATATATATCATTATACATTCTTATTATTCATTATTATTATTATTATTATTATTAATTTTACATTAGATTATAGAAATAGCAGTATTTTGGAACTCTTAACCCCACTCCTACCCCAACCATAAATGTTCTGATAGAAATGTAAAAGTTGGCTGAAAATCTGAAATCTTAACCTCTGCCATGGTTATATCCCATACACATATATAAACTTGGGGAAAAAATAAAAT
>JAFVLL020003755.1:0-12300 GCA_021397915.2 Tor tambroides
AGCATATTGCCCGCTGTTCCCTGTTTTCCTATGGCCACGTGATTGCGGTGAGCCCGGGTGCGAGGGCCCTTTCATCGCTGCTTGCAGCTTTAATCTCTTATTATTTTTCTTTGGGAAATAACTGAAATAATTGCCAAATCATATTCATTTGGTGCAATCAACATGGCAAATAAACTGAATGAATGAAAGAATGAATGAATGAATGAATACCCCTGCAGACCCTCATGACTGTGTCAAGATCAAAAAGCTTCTTAAAATGTCAAATATCATGTTTACCTTTATGACAAGATAAGGTACCTGATTTTTATGGTCATTTAATTAATAATAAATTTATTGTAATAATAACAAATTTTTATTTTTATAAATTAATCATTTATAATATTTGTAAAAAAAAGTAAACTTTTTACCTTGAAAAATAGTTTTTTTAAATAAATATTAGTAACATTTTACAATAATGTTCCATTTGTTAACATTATTTAACATGAACTAAGTGAAAATACTTCTAAAGCATTTTTTAATCTTAATGTTAATTTCAACAATTTCAGCATTCAACATTCAACATTTCTATACATTATTAAAATCAAATGTTATATCTGGTATTTAACCTGAACTGAACTAACAATGAACCAATGAACCACTCCCATGCATTGAAGAAGTGAGAAAAATATGTTATTACGTTTATCTCATGCAATTTTTCAGTAGTCAGTACATTTCTTGAAAATGGAATAAAAGTTTTACACAACCAAATGAAATACAAAGTGTCCATTCATTTATTTGAACTTGGCACATGTGCTTTCAAATACATCTTTAAAAGATTTGACACTCTTGTGATTTGAATTTTGTATTCATTCTGCAGGTCCTCCAGACAAAAATCCTCAGCCTACGAGATTGCTTACGACCGCTACGCCTCCTCGCCTGCACCTACCAGCTGACCCTCGAAAGCATGACCGACAGGGTCGCCCTCATCGCCCTCCGCAGAAGTCAAAACCAGCCCACCCCAACTCCAAACCCAACATCTGTGACGGAGGTTTCAACACTTTGGCAATCCTACGACAGGAGCTGTTTGTCTTCAAGGTATGAATAATGAACAGCTTCACTGAGAAGTAGAGAAGCGTAAATTGTGTGTTTCCTAACACCAGTACACTCTCATTAGGATCAGTGGTTCTGGAGGGTGCGAGATAATTCTGTGGTGCCTGGATACCCGATGCAAATTAGCTACTTCTGGAGAGGTCTGCCTCCCAAGATCGATGCTGTCTACGAAAACAGCGAGGGGAAGTTTGTCTTCTTCAAAGGTAAGATGTTTTTGCCTCCAACTTTTAAATCTTACAGGCTAAATATAGATGTGAATATGTGAAGGAAAGAGCTCAGGCGTTTTCATACCTGGTTTGTTTAGAGTAAGTTTCAGAACCTGGTATGTTTTCTTCCTTAGTTCAGTTCATTTAGGGATATATGAATACAGCAATTACCCTGAGATCCACACAAAAATAACAGATTAAACACAAACTCTGGAGCAATTTGAATGTGTTGAGAAAGCATTCTGACCCAGTGGGCCAACAAACCGAGCTGTATTATCATTCGTAATGGGAAATTTGTTACCTAAATAGCAGCAGTGTCTGATTCTGTGGGTGAGCACATTAGTTAACATGGTTCATCTTAAACTGTTGTGTTGATATGAATCTGGCTATCGTGAATGATGGCTACATTGACAATAAACCTGTGGAGCCAGCTTCTCGCTGAATGATGCTATGAGGGACACTGTCACATTTAGAGGACAGTTTTACTCACATGTGACTGGAAAAAAACAACAACAACAACAACAAAATTAAAACATTTTGAAATGCTTTCAAATGCTGCCTTGTAAAAGTGAACTGAACCAAGAAGCAAACACCAGTATTTATTAATAATAGTATTATCAATAAATAATAATACTATTATTATTATTACTAGAAGAAGAAGAATATGCATGCATTTTAAACACTAAAGGCAATCTTTTCCTTTTCTCTGCATTTCTGAAGGCAACCGGTTCTGGGTGTTTAAGGATACAACTCTACAGCCCACATATCCTCAGGACATTTCTCTTTTTGGCAGTGGAATGCCCACACAGAGCATTGAAACAGCTGTTTGGTGGGAAGACGTGGCCAAAACCTACTTCTTCAAAGGGGACAGGTCAGTTTTATAGCTTCTAGCTACAGTGTACAATGGGACCCAGTGGACACCGCCTTCACTTGACTGTTCCATAATGTCTGAGATTTTCTGTCTCTGTCTACTATTACAGATACTGGAGGTACAATGAGGATATGAGAACCATGGACCCTGGATATCCAAAACCTATTACTGTGTGGAAAGGCATCCCAGACTCTCCACAGGGAGCCTTTGTGGACAAAGAAAATGGTGAGACATTGAAATGATCCTAGCTGACAATGCAGCGCCTTTCAAAAGACCCCAAACCAATTTGCTCATATTTCACAGTACTGGAACTCACAATTAATTATTGCTATAATTGAATTTGTATTGGTGCCATGACCTGGTGGTTTGCACATATGCTCAGACACATTGAGTTGTGACTTTTTATGTAGGTTTTATTATAACAATAAATGCAGTATGCTTGCATTTTATGTACAAAATAAAATATAGTCTATTAATGTAAAAATTGTAAAAAGGCCTAAACTTGTTATGCATATATCTAAATGTTTTTAGTTACAAAGTGATATATTCTGTTTTTCATAACTACACAATGACAAAAGTATTGGGACACACCTTTAAATTATTGATATGCCATGGTCAACTGTAAGTGGTATTATTGGAAAGTCAAAGCATTTAGGAACAGCAGCAACTCAGCCACAAAGGTCACCAAATACTGGGGTGCATATTTCGTAAAAGTTGCCAACACTCTGCTGATTATAAACTTCCACTGGCATTAATATCAGCACAAAAAATGTGCATCAGCAGCTACATGCAACCTTCACTCCACCAAATGCAATGCAATGCATTGTATGGAGTGGTGTAAAGCACACCACCACTGGACTCAGCAGTGGAAACTTGCTCTGTTTTATAGTCTGATGGGCAAATCTGGGTTTGGAAAATGCCAAGAGAACATTACCTGCCTGACTGCATTCTACCAACTGTAAAGTTTGGTGGAGGAGGGATAATGGTATGGTACTGTTTTTCAGGGGTTGGGCTAGGCCCCTTACTCTCAGTGAAAGGAAATCTTAATGCTTTGGCCAAGACATTTTACAGTTCTATGCTTCCAACTTTCTGAGAAGAGTTTTGTGAAAACCCTTTTCTATTCCAGACTGTGCCCCAGTGCACAAAGCAAGGTACATAATCTCACAGAAACACTCCGAAATCTTGTGGAAAGAGTTCCCAGAAAAGTGGAAGCTCTTATAGCTGCAATGGGAGAACCAACTTTATATTAAAGTTTATGTGTTTAGAATGCAATGTCATTAGATGTCTCTAGTCAGGTATCCTATTACTTTTATCCATATAAGTGTATATCATCACCACATATAAGTATTTTGTTGAGCCACTAGACTGTAGAAATGCTCTACAACTCTTTCCATCTTAAAATCCCTCCAGAGTTTCAGGGTTTAAGTAATTGGTTCACTCTGGAGGACACTGTGTTGACTGGCAGAAGAGAAGACGTTTCTCTGAACTATGATCTCTGGATCTGGTGATCTCTGAGCTCCTTCACTGTGATAATTGGCCTCTCTGTGGCTTCTCTCACAAATCTCTTTGTTCGTGCTGAGTTTTTTTTAGGGACAACCAGTTCTAGGCAGAATTTGGGTTTATAACATTGACTTCTTCGTAATTGAACCAATAGTGCCAGATGGGACCTTCAAACACAATTCATATCAATGTTTTATTTTATATGGAATGGGACAGGTACAAGAATGGTGTCTTTGTCTTTGTACCATGCATTTTCAAACATGATGATATGATGACACTCTTGGAGTACTCTTGAAACTTGGAGTACCATGAACATTATATATGTATTACTAATAACACATAATTGACTTGAGTTTTAATGTCATTAGGCTTAAAATGTCTTATTTTCAACTAAGAACAACACATAGTTATGTTTTCCAGTATGCATAGTTCAATATGAGCTGTCTTCCTTTTCTCCTAAGGATTCACATACTTCTACAAGGGGAAGGAGTATTGGAAGTTCAACAACCAGAGGCTGAGAGTGGAGCAAGGCTACCCAAGGTCTATCCTGCGTGATTTTATGGGCTGCGACGGCTTACCTGCTGACCCCGACTGGGACTGGAGCCCTCCACAGGAAGAAGAACCGCCACAATATGACAATGATGACGTTGATATCGTACTCAAGCTGGAGAGCAGCGGTGGAGCAGAGAAAGCGGTGGCCATCGCCATCCCCTGCGTCCTGGCCCTGTGCATGATGGTGCTGCTTTACACCGTGTTCCGCTTCAAGAGGAAGGATACGCAGCGCCACATACTGTACTGCAAGCGATCCATGCAGGAGTGGGTCTAAGAATTAAAGGTCCCACTCCTTCTGCTAAAACTATTTCCATCTTAAAATCCCTTCAAAGGTCAAAAATTGGCTCATCTTGAGGCGCTGACTTTATGTCGATATTTGTTGGTAGAAACAAAGGACGACATAAATGAACAGCATGCCAACTTCCTGTTCCCATTGTCAGCCTTCGTAGATGGCAATGTGTCATTTTTGTATGGTTTTGGAACTCTGTGTGGCTTTGGCAGCCATTTTGGTTCCTAGAGTCCAATGCGGGAGTAAACTGTTACTCTACAAACCATAATTATGAACTTTTTTCAATTGATTTGAGAATTATTTATCATCGGACTGCTGATCTAGATACTCCATAAAGGTTGAACTCACCTGTGTCACTCCGAAATACTTGCTTGTGTTGAAAAAACTGATACCCAAACCAAATATGCCCTTAGTGTCCAAAGAGGATTGCTTCATTCACATGGAATATTCTGAGATGACTGGCTTATCAATCATTGTTTGAGTTCCATTTGGCTGTATTCATTTGCAGAATATATGGGATCTATCTGCTTGGAAATCAGAAGGACCTTGACATATAACATCGGGGCTACATGCAATATTTCGTCGAATGCCTTAATCACATATTGAGTTTATTTTTCTGTGTGTTAGTGTACATGTGCCTGTGTGAATGTGACCCCTTTCCATTAATTCCTGTGCTTATCACTGTTCTTTTGATGCACTACTGTTTGACGGAGACTTGCTGTAAGATTTGAAGCGCCGCTGACTGTTTAAATGTTTAATTGAAAACAAGTGTATGGCTGCTGTCCATGTTCTGTGCTGCTGCGTTTTTAAAGACTCTAAAGCTTCAGCACAGAACATTAGAGTTTTGGTTAAGTGCTTCCAATCAATTCATAGGGAATTTATTAAACGGAAGAATGCCGTTTAGCAGAAATATCTAATGAACCTTCCTTGAGAATCAGATTATCAACCATAAAAAATAACATGAAAATGTTAAAATTATATATAAAAACACCTATATTAGTGAAGTTTTCAATGCAATATGTAGGCTAGATTTGAACAAAATACTTGTGCTCGCAAGGCAGCAAGTGAACTGTGGTAAAGTTTTGGCTTAATTTAGCTTTTGAGCTTTGGTTTGGTGAATGAAGCTGCATCATCAGCACCACTCATGCGTCTTCTGTTGACCGTGTTCGAGAACCAACCAATAATATAAGATAGTATTTGAGGTGTATAGCCAATATTAACACGAAAATTGAGGTGTATAGCCAATAAATGAGGCGTATAGCCAATATTAACACAGGTGATCGACACATGCACACCAGTAAGTTTCATCTTTGTTCAGTGTCTCTGCTTCTTTACTGCACAAGCTCTGAAGTGGCCAAGACCGCAAGAGTGGGCATTGGAACAGGCCCACAGTTAGAAAAACCTTGACCGAGCTGCTGATAAAATGTCTATTGTACGCATACCCTAGTATATGCATAAAATCAAAAGCATACATTAAGATTAACAATAATGTATCCATATTTAATTTGACACAATTCAAAAAGATGCATTGAGGGTAACACTTTATTTTAAGGTGTCCTTGTTACACGTTACATGTTCTTACTATTATAGTAACAATTAATTATGCATAATTACATGCAAGTAACCCTAAGATAAACCCTAATCCTAACCGCATAGTAAGTACATGTAGTTAATTAATATTACTCAGTGCTTAAATATATAATTACACTGTAACAAGAACACCTTAAAATAAAGTGTAACCAAAATTATATTTTTTCCTAAACATTTCCACTGGAAAGAAAACTTTAAAATTGTTGCACGTCTATCTTTCACAGCATTTTTAAAAATCTGGGTCAAATTAAAAATGCCTTTTATCCTGATTAAGGTATATAATATAAAATAAATGCTAAGAACAGGCCAATCAGGATGTGTACTAATGCAGAAAGTTGACCAATCCATATAAAATAAAGAAATTTTTACATGAAATAAATAAATTGACAAAAAAACCCTGATTTGATTGATTTTACTTAAACATTATCCTGTAGCTAAGAAAACATTATTATAATGTACAATTAAAATTACAATTACAAAGACCAACACTGCGATAATACTGCAGTAACATTAAGACTGAAATCCCCTGAGGTCATTTTCACTAGTCGATAACTGAGATGCAAGATGGGACAAGTTGTGTTTATATGAAATGAGAAAGAGTATCCCCGGTGTGATACGAGAGACATGAAAGCAGTGCCACTTTCAGTTACCCAGATGAGTGGTCTGATATACAGCAGTTGCCGTAGATGGTGAATTTTACGAAGCATCGGACGCTTAATGCTGTGATTTACTAGTCAGAGAAGAAGTACAAAAAGAGAAGTTTTATTACAGCGCTGCCTTGCAAACGCCCAAAGTTTACTTGATAAAGTTCAAGCTTGAATGGCTCAGTTACTCTTTTCAGTGGCTTACTCATTTCAGGCACGGATTTGGGTAAAATAGCATTTGTTGCACAGCTAAAGGGAACTAAGATACTGTACACTGCAATCAGAGAACTAGCTTCACTGCTTATTTCTGCTTTCCATGTAAAAATATTTGTTAGCATGATCATTCTCAGAGTGTATCCACCACTAAACACATCAAATGTTGCCGTTTGATATTCCTTTTGAGTGTTTCTTGGAAGTGGAGTGATGTATATTGTCATATGCCTTGTTTTATCTTTTGTTTTATGAACTGATCTATAATGGACTATGGTGTTTCTCGCCATGCCATCAGCATCAGCCTTCCAGTTGCACAATCATGAGAAGTGCACATGAATTTCCATGCGTGAAGTGTTGTTTTCATTATAAACAGAAAATATCTCGCGAAAATGCCCCGTTCTGCTGTTGAGGTCACTGAGCATTGGATGTGTATCTGAACATGCTGTATATATATCTCATGTGGTGTCTTTATTATGGCTATGAAAGGCACATTATGCAGTACATCAATAATAAGAAATTATCTATTATCGGATGTGGCGTGAGAATCATTCTTGTGAACTCTAATGAAGAAGTTAACAAAATGTACCAGGCAACCATAAGACATTAACATGTAATTTATCCCTGAGATTCACGAAAGGTTGTTTGGATGATATAATAAAACAGTTATATATTAAATAATTTTGCTGGCTCATGAAAATATCGTCTCTGTACTATCACAACTTCATGTTGTAAGCGGGGGACTTAATGGACCAGTAAGATCCTGGGGAAGGTAGGATATTTTTAATGTTTGAAAGTCTCTATTATTACAATTTAGAAGAACTGTTTATTATTCTAACATATTTTATCATGTAATTTATTTCTGATGGCAAAGCTGAATTTTCAGTATAGCCAAAACTATATTCTTCAGTGTCACATATTCCTTCAGAAATCATTAATATGCTGATTTTGTGCTCAAGAAACATTTCTTATCCTTTTTTTTAAAACAGCTGTGCTGTGTAACATTTTCATATAAACCATAATACATTTTTCAGGTTTCTTTGAAGCATAGAAATGTTAAAAAGAACAGTATGTATTTGAAATAGAAACCTTTTGTAACATGATATGGTCATTACTGTTATTTTTGATTAATTTAATGCATCCTTGAATATACAGTAGGTATTCATTTCTTTCAAAAAAAAATTTAAATAGTAGTCATTATGAATATACTCTTTTGCATAGGATTTTAAAATTCATCCTGTTGCACAGCAGGATTACTTTTCTTTTTAAAACAGTATAATATCTGCACAACACTGCAGTTCAACAGGATTCACTCATTCCATATTAATAACTACACTGATGGTTTATGTTCCTCCACCAATTTGGAGGACCACAGAGCATATCAGCCTGCTGGAACTAATAGTGTTCAGCCTAGGGGACTAGCTTCTCATTCTATATGGCCATTTTATCTTCATTGGCTCTCTTTTGAGGGGTCTCCCTGGCGGACATCTGCACTGCTGCTGCCTTCACTGTGCACTTTTACCAGGTTTGGCCACTGTGTTCAAGAAATCAACAGATATGTCTGCGATTGGCTACATTGCTACAAAAATACATTGTAAACAAAAATACACTGTAAATAGAAACCTTTGACACTCCCCAGTGCACAAAAACGCAGTGAATCTCTTTCGCCACAATGCTATTGTTACAGTTTCAACAGACTCTTGCTTTCATTTTTGTAGCACCAGCCCTGTAGAGATCACAACCGCATGTACAGAATAGGATTAAGCACTAAATAGGTGCTTGCGATTTTGAGAGTGCTGAGACATTAGAATAGGCTATTTAAATAATACTCTATTTTAGCAGTGTCTCGTTGTGTTAAATTGTGTCTCACTTTTCTGTGTTTTTGTTGTGTGTGTGTGTTAAATTGTGTCTCACTCACAATGAGATACTTTTAGCAGTGTCTCATTGTGTTCCAAATTTCACCAGTATTTGCCAAATTGCAGTGTATTTTTCAAAAAGCTGTCATTCTGACAATTTAAACAGGCTGTCAGTTTTCATTTTAACCATCTTGGACTTTATTTGTATTTATTTGATCAAAGTAGGTTTAAAAAGCTAAGATTGTGAAAAAATATTACAATTTAAAATATCAGTTCTCTATTTGAATATATTCTTCCTTCCTGTGATGGCAAAGCTCCATTTTCAGCAGCCATCATTCCAGTCTTCAGTGTCACATGATCTGACAATCAAGAAACCTTCTTATTATCACAGTTGAAAACTGCTGTTCTACATAATGAAGTGTGGAAACCCGGCAATGTGGGATTCTTTGATGATCAGAAAGTTTGAAGAACAGCATTTATTTGAAATAGATGGGTTTTTGGCACAGTTTTAGTTGAGCTGTAATGATTTAAACCTACTGCATGGTGGACCTTTTCTCAGAACTAAATCCTTTTCCTGTGATTACTTTTAACCAGTTGGTCTCAAGATAATTGGATGTAGCGCCCCTCAAATTCACGATATGTTGCACAAATCAGATACTGTACATTCTTTTATAATTATAATTATAAATCTAACTATAATACTAACAAACGTTTACTTAAAAATGCGTTTGTACGCTGTAAAAAAAAAAAAGTTGGGCAAACTTAAAAGTTTAAGGCAACCTGCTTCAGCAGATTTTTGAGTTTTCTCAACTTCTTGTTTTAAGTTTATACAACAAAAAGTTGAGAAATTTCCTAAAAAATTAAGTTGAGAAAACTCAAAAATCTGCTGAAGCTGGTTGCAAGTTGGCTCAACTTTTTTTTTTTACAGTGTAGGGAATGAGACTTTGTTTTGCCAACATTGCTCTTTTTGACAGTTATTTTAACTTGACAAGAGTACCTTCATAGCATAGAATAGAAATAAAAATACATTTAGAAAATAAATAGCCAAAATAAATTTAAAAATCTAATTACGTAGAAAATCAGGCTGTTGATCCGAGTACAAAAACCAAATATAAACAGCAGTTTAAACTTTTCAAGCGTTTGCTCTTAAAACATAAATATTTGTAAAACAATTTGACAAAAGCCTAATACGATCACAGATTCGCATCAGCTCAGTAAAATATGATCTAAAAAATCAATAATCCCACTGTTTGATGTCTACAAAATTTATGTAGTAACAGAGTAAAACCAGCAGATGACACCATTCTACCATTTTCTGTCCCATTTTTTACTGCATGCTCAATCACGTTTGGTATTAAAAATAAAAACAAAATAGATTAAAAATAAAATTAGAATAAGTATTAATGCCCCTTTGATGCATTTAAATGATCTCTGTTTTCTGTCTTCTCTCATTCTCATGCTTATTTGATTGTATTCCACTTGTTTTCAGCTATGGTGATTCAAATGAAGCAAAACTTAATTTCTTTGCATATCACCACACGTTACGAAAGTAAAATATCTTAATATAAAAACACATGTCAGAAGTAGTTCACTGAGTATTTGTTCCAGCCCTTTTTGTTCATGACACTGGAACAGGAAAATGTGGAGCAATTTGCCCAGAGCCTTTCTGCAAATTTGAGAGTTGCAATCCTCCATGAAAGAGATTTGAGAAACAGTGCCTGAGATAACAATTGTACATGCTTTTCATAAATGGGTGCTAGATGAAAACTTTTGCTGCAGAAATGTCAAACCCCATCCCAGCTGGAGTTTGCATGTGAGAGATTTCACAATTTGGAAAACAAAAATCTGCTATTTGATGGGATCAAAATGGAACTTGAAACTAAGAACCTGCAATAGGTGCAATAGGATTTAATATTTGTGTAAGCAGTTCGTAGTATTATAGCGTAACTTTAATAAAATACTGTATTAACATTTACAGTATCATTCTGCTTGCTATGCATTCTCTGGCCCTCGAGATACATTTTCCTGCAGAGTTTACCTCCTACCTCTTAAAGGGGTCATATGATGAGATTTCAAGTTTTCCTTTCTCTTTGGAGTGTTACAAGCTGATTGTGCATAGATAAGATCCTTGAAGGTGCAAAGACTAAAGTCTCAAAACCAAAGAGATACTCTTTATCAAAGTTAAGACTCTGCCACGCCCCCCTAAACCGGCTCATTCAAACAAGCCCCCACATGTCTACGTCACAATGTGGAAATATTTGCGTAACGCCACTCAAATGTTCACGCAAAGAAAGAAAGCGTGGTTTCAGTAACCGCAGTAGTGTTGAAGCAGCCATGACAGAGAGACGCTGTGTGCTTATAGGCGAAAGCAAAAGCACTTTATTTGGCCTTACGAAAGTAGATGCGTTTAGGAATCATTAAGATTACTTGCAACAGAACGTCTCGGGTTACTTGACTGTAACCCTGTTCCCTGAAAAAGCGGGAACGAGATGCTGCGTTTCAGTAACGCTAATGAGAACATTCTTTGTTTGACTGGTTGTGAAGCACGTGTGTCAAACACGCCAAGAATTGGCTTAAATAACCTCGGTGAGTGACGTCATTGATTACGGGCACCTGCAGGTTATAAATAGACGTGAGACGTACATATCTTCAGGTTGAACCTTTGTCTGAAATGACGTCCAGGCTAGAGGTCGACCGATATGGGTTTTTCTCTGGCCGATGCCGATATTTAGAAATGCAGGGCAGCCGATGGCCGATATATGATGTCGATTTTTGGGCCGATATGTTTGGCCGATTTTCTTTCTTTTTTTTTTTTTTTCCCCTTGACCAATTAATACAATCAGTTAAATGGTTTAAAAAGTCTTTTTTTCAGTAATTTATCAAAATATTTAAAAAGGTTTGCTGCATGGTTAAAATATGCTATGCATATAAAAAATTGCGGTTTTTAGAGAGAGAGAGAGAGAGAGAGAGAGAGAGAAAAGTCGCATATAAGTCACATTTTATTATTTCATTCAGAAATAGGCCTAATGCGACGCGAAATGTTTACAAACATTATAATAAACACTGTAAGCTAGGCTATTTTAGTTCCCCTCACTCAACAACAAATTCCTTCAATTAACAGTATTTAGAAAAGAACAAGAATTAAAAATATAAGAAGCTAGCTATAAACAAGCCAAAACGAAGTCATTTAGGCTAAAAGGAAACTGAAACTAAATGTTTCCGTATTCGCGATGTATTTGAATGCCAAAATATTATTTATTATGTACTTCACAGAATTACTGAATTTCACAGGAAAGATTTGTTTATTTTTTTATAAATAAAGAACTGTATTTCTTTAGTCAATTATTAAAGTATTACATGTTACATGGGCTGATTTATTCATTTTTAAGTATTTGGGATTTTAAGAACAAGTGGGAAATGTGCTGAATGTTTCATTTCATCCAAGTGAAATTAGCAAGCAGTTAGACTTAATTTACATTCGTTTTAAACGCGG
>JAFVLL020003756.1:0-7500 GCA_021397915.2 Tor tambroides
TGAAAATGCACTGACTCAGTTTGTTGATATCGTGTTTTATGATTTCACGTTCAAGTTCACTCATGATCCACACACGTGTTCGCAAGTGAAAACTTGCATATGACCTACATTCCTGCTGACACTTGTCTCCTGAAGGCCAAGGCCGTAATGTCCTTCAATTTCAACATCCACATGTGTCAGTGTCCATATTTCCTCATTTCCATATGTCTGCGGTCACGTGGTCTGCATAAACCTGAGACGCGTGAGTAAGAATAACCTGCTGCTCAGCTAGAAATGGAGGAAGATGTTCTGTGCCTGATGCAGAAAGAAACCTAGGTTGAATTTCGTGCTCTTTCAGACTGGTTAGTGCTGACCTGGTGCTTGTCTTGTTGGCCATTCTGATTGACCGAGCTGGTCTTACTAGTTAAACCACCAGCACACCACCACCTAGAGTCCAAAACCCAGCATATACTGGTCACTAGCACACCAGCAGTACTGAAGTGTGTTCTGTAATGCTGTTACAGGATAACATTTTAAGTTATAAGGCAATTACATTTATTAAAAACCTTTTAATGATAATTTATGACAATATGAAATATTCAGCATTTGCCCATTTATAATTACAAATATAAGTTTGTAAATATGAGTTTAAGTAAGGTATACAGCATCTAATAATTTGTTCGACGAAGTATTAATTTTATAATATATATATATAGATATATATATATATATTTATAATTTTATTGAATATGTTTACAGACATTTAAACAGAAATTTATATTTTAAGTCACTAAAACTGTAAATATATTGACTAATATATATATATATATATATATATATACACTAATATCTATATTTCCATAAAGTATTTAATTTTACTGATTATACAGTACTTGCAGATGAACATTTTAATGTCTATTTTGTTGATATTCTCAAATATTATTAGATTATATTAGGCTATTTATCGTAAATAATATAAAAATGTTAACATATTCACTAATACACACACACACACACACACACACACACACACAAGCATACATTCACTAATAATTCATTCCATAAAGTATTTAATTTGAGTGAAAATATTTACAGACATTTCAAAAGGAATTAATATTTAATTCATATTACAATTAATATCTTAATGTGTATTTTGTACATAAAATACACACATACATGTTGAATAACACCAGTAATGTTACATAAAGGTTTAGATTTAAGTTTAGACATTTATACAGATAATTCAAAAGATATCAGTGTCTCTTTTTGTCACTAGTATATCTACAAAAAGTAATAATAACATATCAAATTTCCACTAAATCTTTATATAAACTTTGGACATGAATGCTAGTATTTTCTAATGCAGGGAAAAAAATAATATTATTAATAATAGTAGAATATACTTGAAATGTCGTTGTTCGAAAGTGTCAGGTTCTATTAATAATCCTCTGACCGAAGACAAAAATGCGGCTGTCATCTTACATATGAGTGAAATGTTTTTCACACATTTACAGCTGCTGATGGGACGGCAGCTGCCGCTCTTCAGATATCTCAGATATGAGGGTGTGTGACAACAAATTCAGCCCGCAAAAAGCCCCTCACACACACACACATCACTTCCTGAGCAGTTTCACGATTCAGCAACATTTAAAAATGTCTAAAACTGCGAGTGAAAAGCTTATGAATGACACCTTGCATTTCAACTAAAATAGACAAAAACCTGAGCTGCATCTTTTGAGGCCTTCATGACAAACCATGACGTTGGAGCCGTTCTCACCTTTCCCCCAGCCAGACCTCGTGGTCCAGGAACTTGGCCGATGGTGTGACAGTGTGACACGGGGTCGAACCGGTTAGAGATCAGAGCGTGCACATCTATTTACATCTCAGCGGCCCTTCTCTCCTGACTCTGAAGGCATGTCTCCTAAACATAACCGCGCTCCAGACCTCCTGACAATGCATCATCAGATACCCTCCAATCCAACACAGTCATAGACATGCTTTACAATCTGAATGACAACCTGCAGGACTGCAATGAGATCAGATGCAGAGCAAACAAAGAGATCTCAAAAATTTGCTTAGATTTGCCAAGACTGCACATTCGCATTCAAAAGAGATCTCAACTCAAACGTTTCTCATCAAATTCTCCCAAGATCAAACGATGAGAACTATTGTCTCATTTCTGTCCATTTCTACAAATTCATTTTTACACTGCAACAATTATTTTCTAACACAGTATTTTTGTCATTTTCCAATATCGAAACATTCCTAAATCAAGATTTACATTTATTTGAGAAGCAGAATGGTGTAAGACACTATGTCTTGTTTTCTGAAAAATGTATCAAAATTAAGTAGGGTTTTGCTTAAAACAAGAAAAAAATATTTGCCAATAGGGTAAGAAAAATAATCTTGTTTAACCCCATATAGCAAAAGGATATATTTCTAAAAATATTTCACAATATACAAAAAATGGCTAAAAATATATTACTTAAATACTTATGTAAATATATTTCCTAACAATATAAATATATAAGCATTTAAAAATACATTCACATTAGAAGAAAAACTTAGTTTGCTGTATATATAAACAAAACATGAACAGAAATCAGCAAAGAACATGGGCTACTACAATACTTAAAAAAATTAAACATTATTAAATCATTATAAATTTTTTGAAGGTTGAAAGTTTCTAAAATAAATTTCATTGAGCATCATTTATTACAACATATAGTCTATTTAGCGTATAGTAAAAAATATTTTGGCCAGATAATTTAATATCTTAAAGGCTAAATGTACCTAAATGTAATCATTTAGTTATTTGTACTGGAAAACAAGACAAACATACTGAGTAATAAATCATTTTTTGCAGTTAAGGAGAAACATCTGAGACAAAATTGATGCTTGAAAGACAAAGCATGGGCAATGGGTGATATTGCTAAAGCAAACTGGGAAAGATGAATGATACATTTCATGATTCATTTTTAAATCTTCCATATATAGCACTTTAATATTGCTGAAAAAGAGCGTGTAAAATTAAAATACACAAACGCCTTCTGACGTCATGACTCGCCACTGAGGGAGCTGTCTAGATATCCAGATTCACATGCGATTATTCGTCTTCGTTTGATCACTTGTCATAATTCTGATTCCACTCGACGCCTGCAAGTGTTGATACTAAAATGAGACAAAACAGAGATGACCTAGCAGATATAAAATGTCTCACAGCGATTATGTTTGTCACTCGCAGCTGGTATTAGATTCTAGTCTGTATGAACAGACGCCAGTAGAGGCCTACTGTTACACGACTGATGCTCATTTTCATTCCTCTATTTAATATCACACATCAAACATTATTTAAGTGCTTTTTTGAGATGACTTAATATTATGGCACGAAAAAATACTTCACTGACTGTACCATAGACACAAATGCAAGCACATAGGCTACATCATGATCCAGTCTAAAGTAGGCCTACTCGATGTTCAGAGGAGAAAATAAGCAAGGGCAGGTTCTGATTGTTTGTGTGCACTGAATGTACTTCAATAAATTTACTAGCCTATTGACATTTCATACAAGCTATAAATACCAACACACTGACCTTGTGTTTGAGTGGCTGATGTGTTTGTTTTCCTGTTATATGACAATAACTTTGAATAAATGTTTGAATAAATGTAAAACCAGATCCGGAGGTGTTTTTGATATAGGAAATGGAGGGATATAATGGAGCCAAATATAAATATATAATGATGTAATTAAATAATGAAATGTTGCAATCAATAAATATTTAGTGACATGAACATAAATAAACTGAAATGATGAATTACACAAAATATCACATGAAATATGCCCTGAAGGTTAACATACGGGACAAAATTATATAGCCTGAATGACAATGTATCATTAAAATGTTGCAATCAATAAATAAAAACAGAACATATGTGACCCTGGAGCACAAATCCAGTCTTAAGTCGCTGGGGTATATTTTTTAGCAATAGCCAAAAATACATTGTATGGGTCAAAATTATTGATTTTTATTTTATGTCAAAAATCATTAGGATATTAAGTAAAGATCATGTTCAATCAAGATTTTTTTGTAAATTTTCTACTGTAAATATATCAAAACATAATTTTTGATTAGTAATATGCATTGCTAAGAACTTAATCTGGACAATTTTAAAGGTGATTTTCTCAATATTTAGATTTTTTTGCGCCCTCAGATTCCAGATTTTCAAATAGTTGTATCTCGGTCAAATATTACCCTATCCTAACAAACCATACATCAATGGAAAGCTTATTTATTCAGCTTTCAGATGATTTATAAATTTCAATTTTGAAAAATTGACACTTATGACTGATTTTGTGGTCCAGGGTCACATATGACCATAAATAGGGTGCAATGATAATTTTATTGAAAAATGAAAATGACACAAAATATGACAAAATTTAATATACTGGAAAATTAAATAACAACACAGCATGAAATGTATATTTACTGCATTTTTTTATTAAAATAATTTGAAGTATTTTATGTTTTGCCCATTACATTCCTCCATCACAGTCCAGACATGTAATCATAAAAATGTAGATGTTTTCCATGCATGTTGAGAATGACAACACAACGAAGAAAGGGTTCAAATGTCTGTTTTGATTGAAGATGGTAGAGCTACAGATACAGTAAAATGAAAACCAATTCATGCTGACATACACTGTTCATCTCTGTGCATCCCAGAGAATAATTCTTGTTTTTAATACAACAAAGTTACATAGAGCAATATAAAATTACAGGCTTTTGCCATCAGTTTTAAAATAAGTTAGTATTATTTACAAAATTTGTTTCTAGTGGCAGAAGCCGTATCTACTAATGATGCTATTTACAGTTCTATACACACACATCTTCATTCCAACTGGAGATGCTGCAAAGACAATAAGGAAAAATAGATTAGAAAAACATCTTTACAATGATGTAGTAGGTCATATCTTAAAGGATGGAGGATCTTACCTATAACACATTCAACAGAGAGTTCTGAATGCCTTCATAAACTTGGTTATACAGCTCGTCTTTTGCTCTCATTCCATCCAGATATTCTGCAGATACGAACCGTGCATGTGAGTTACAGAAGTGAAATGGGTTGCAAATGCCATTTTATGGCTAGATTGGCTGACTTACGGATATCTAGGCCGCAGTTTTCCATCTCCAGCCTGTGTTTCAAGTACATGGGCCAAACGTGGCCGTCAAACAGACCAGGAGGGTCAGGAACGGTGTAAGTTCTCGTACTGAAACGGAGGAGACGAGTTTGTTAGAAAACAGGATCATCTAAAACCATCCAATCTTTAAAAACAGTTCTCACCTTCTTCTCCTTTTGCACTCCTCGTATGGAATGGCGACATAGTAGCACTTGTTGTAGACGTCAAGCAAAGGCCTGGAGGCGGAAACAAGAAGAAACCATCAACCAGTCACATCTTTAAGCTGAATAAAACCAATACGGCTTGGAAGACGCCTACTTGTAGTTATAAAGAAGAAATCCCTCTATAATGAGTATGTGGATCTCGCGCTCAGGGTCCGAGCCGTCGGATACGGGTGAAACGGTCACACCGTGGGAGCGTGCAAACTTCACCGGATTCTCCATCCATCCCTTAACCGTGTTCACCATGGCATCCATGTCCAAGGCGGTGATCACTACACAAGGAGACAAAAAAGACAAGGCGTGTCTCACATGCTTGGATAATGAAAAATACAATTATGCATTAAAGACTCTCTCTTCTTTCTCCTTTTTAGGGGGTTAATAATTAATATAATAGGACTGTGAGTCAAATTTACACTACCAGTCTAAAATTTGGACACACTTATTCTTTATTACAGCTATTATAGACTATAAAAGACCATGAATGGAAATGCAAGAATGATAAAGTCTTCTTTGTCTAGCAGCTCCTCTAGTTGTTCATCAATCAACTTCATGAGTTCAACTTCATGTATAATAATGATTTTTCTTCACCATCTGCTCCAATTTCATACATATGCAGTACATTTAAATCTTTAAGTGTGTCCAGACTTTTGACGTGCAATGTAAGAAAAATAGTTTTGCTGGGTTTTAGGTTTATGTTACAATAATGCAAACATCAGAATGGTTATGGAAAGGTGGGAATACGTTACTGTTTCTCTTCCCACAGCGAAAGCCACTCTTACCATCCCATTGTTTAAAGCCGTCCTCCCCGAGCTCTATTTGATCTTGGGGCTGCAATAACAGTGACCAATAAAACAAAAAGGTGTGGATCGCTCAGGCAGTGCTGGTCCCACCTGGACATGTGATGCCAAGCCCTCAGGCTAGTCTTTTAAAATCATCTTCAATTTCAATCGTGTGCATGAAATTAATTTGGTTGCAATGCACCAAATGCGCAGTTATGCATTCGTTGGACTGAATTATCTTTACCAGCATGTCGCCAATGCGATTCTTAAGAGAAGAGCCTCCAATGACAGTTAGGAATGTGTGTGTGATGCACTTAAGAGGTGTTATTAAATATATCGATATGGGCGCTCGGAGAGCGCCTGGTGCTGTGAAGGTTGCCAGATCCTCTTACATGCCACAGAATGATAAATGCATGAGCAAGAGAATCGTATTAGTGGAATTAGGAGTGCAAATGAATGCCTGCTAGACTGTACTGTATTTTAGGCACCTCGAAAGGCATTCATTTGTTGGGTCTTTGAGGTTGGCTGTCCAGGAGAACACCAGCATAGGGTTCATGAACCACAATATGGACAATGGATCCATAAATACAACAAATGACTAAGCCCTAAACGTTTTTACCTTTTTTGTCCCTTGGAAATGCTGTGACATTAATTCTAGGCTATTTAAAGTATTCAGACACTTACATCAAACTTAGAATGCATTAAATTAATTGCATTAGATGGCTTTGTTATCTATAATGCAATGAGATTCATACATTCTTAAGTTTGGTGTAAATGTCCAAATACATCTTATAGGTCACAGTATATCTTTATATAAGTGAAGTAGTAACATATAAGCTGATAAGTGTAAATTAAAAATCTGGATTCTCTCCATACCTTGAAAAAATCATCTTGATGTACAACACAACAGTTTGGTAAGTTCTTTATGAGTCTTCCCGTCAAAGTTGTCTTGCCTCCATTGGTCACACTGTAAAATACACATCACACATTTATTAAACAATGATATCATACAATAGAAGTTAAATATGACGATCTCGAAGATTACTCACCCTCCTATTCCAATAATACACTTCATTCTGATCCTTTTTAATATTGGTCTTCCTAGCAAAGGAATCTCGATACAGTCGGGAATGCTTTCAGTCTCTCTCTCTCCTCTCTCTCTCTCTCTCTCCCAGAATCTCCCTCTCTTTACTATTTCATTGATGGACTAGGCTTTCGCCTTCGTTATATAGCGGCTCGGCTTTGCGTCACGTCGACGTGAGTCGCTTGCAAATAAGGTCGTTCTCGGAGAACCAATCAGCGTTTGAGGCGTCTTGCTAATTTGCATATTGGCTCCGTTCCA
>JAFVLL020003756.1:12500-22016 GCA_021397915.2 Tor tambroides
TCAGTTTTAATAATGTATTAGTAAATGTTGAAATTTATGGAGGACCTCACGTGGGAATAAATAAATCTAAAAATAAATAAATTTATTTTATAAAAATATGTATTATAAAAATACAGTTACAAATAAATTAAGAACATACTAAATAAAGGAAAAAATACAAAAAAAAAAAAAAAAATTTAAATGTTAATATTTGTAATTTAATTAAATAATTTAATTAAATATTAATAAATTAAGAACATACTAAATAAAGGAAAAAATACAAAAAAAATAATTTAATTTAAATGTTAATATTTGTAATTTAATTAAATAATTTAATTAAATAATAATTTTATTTGTATTAGCAAGTCAAGTCTTAGTGATTTTCCTATTATTACATTTATTCATTTATTTTTTTAAATTTTTGCAAGTTTGGTTCTCCATAGAAGTTAACATTAAAATTAATAAATGCTTTAGTAAATTTTATTATTAGTTCATGTTAACTGATGTAGTTAACAAATAGATCCTCACTGTAAAGTGTTACTGAGATGTTTGTTATAAGAACTCACTGTATCTGATTATAGATATATCAGAGTACCCATAAGGCATTATGAAGGGAGGGAAAACAAGCTCCGCCTCCTGTGATGTCATAATGGTAAGTTTGAGTTGGAAGCACTTAAGTTTGTACCGTGGAGCTGCATGACAGAGTCTATGTACATGGATTACTTGCAGTGAATTCAAGCGACTCACTGTGCCAAACACTTCGGCTGTGTTAAGAATATCATACTACTGTACTATTTCTACAGTATGCATGGAATTTTCTGCATTTGCTGTATGAATACTGTATTCCACTATGCAACACACTCAACATGACCTTCAGTTTCTAGTGTTATGAATGAAAAGTCGTATCAACCATGATCAACCTTGCTGACTCATTTGATTGAACTGCCAAAGGTTAAGACATTTTCAGATAAAACTGCATTAAAATGAGATAAGTTGATTAAAACATGCATGAGATCATGTGACAGCAGTAAGAAGCGTTTATGATTGCATACTGTTTCAAATACGGTAAAAATAAGTAAGTATGCAGTGCATACTATGCAGTATGCTAGTATTCCATTCGGAACACAGCCCCGATACTTATGAAAGACATATATTACAGTCGTAAAGTTCCAGCAAACATGACCTGCTGCCCGTGTGTCACACAGTATGTACAGCTCACTTTATAAGAACACAGCCTTTACATTCTCTGTTCACGTGACATACTGTACATTTAATCAGATAAGTTTAAAAGTCAACATGAAGGTCAGGCTTCTTTATTCCTGATTTGCTATTATTGCTGTAAACTTGCATTAATGTTAATTTAATTGCTGCATTAAAGAAATAGTTCAACCAAAAATGATCTGAAATTAACTGAAAATGTCCTCACCCTCAGGGCATACAAGATGAGTTTGTGTCTTCATGGGAACATATTTGGAGAAATGTAGCAGTGCATCACTTGCTCACCAATGGATGCTCTGCAGTGAATGGGTGCCGTCAGAATGAGAGTCCAAACAGCTGATAAAAACATGACAATAATTCACAATTTTAGGTTTTTTTTTCCCCAAGACGTTTTTAACTTCAAACCTTTACTTCTGACTAAAATATGAGTCTATAATCCATAATAATAGCGCTTCCTCCAGTGAAAAAGTCCATCTCCTGGTGTCTCTCACATCAAAATCATAAAGGCACATATTTGTATAGAGCTGTTTAGGACTGTTTTGGCTTGTAAACGGTGTTTGATCTGTGCAGATTTCTCTCCCAATTCAGACCAGACCACTTTTTCACTGGAGGAAGTGTTACTTATTATGGATTATGGACTCGTGTATTTTAGTTAAAAATGCCTTAATAATGGATTTGTTTTTTTATAAACATGCAGCTTTTGGCTTCACAAGACATTAACTGATGGATTGGAGTGGTGTGGATTACTTGTGGATTATTGTGATGTTTTTATCAGCTGTTTGGACTCTCATTCTGACGGCACCCATTCACTGCAGAGCATCCATTGGTTAGCAAGTGATGCAATGCTACATTTCTCCAAACTTGATGAAGAAACAAACTCATCTTGGATGGCCTGAGGGTGAGTTTTAAATGAATTGTTTTAATTTTTGGTTAAACTATTTCTTTAACCACTTACAATATTTTAGAAAAGATTAATAGACCTACAGCAACAGCCCAAAACTATGACTAAATAATTATTTGGCGTTAGTTGTTTTCATGGCAAATTGTCCAATGAAAGATTATGAAGGCAAACATGACTTCAAGTTGACTTTAAACCTGTAAACTGCTGGATTCTGTAACAGGCTGAATGTGTTTCTCATTGTGGAAGCGGTTGGCAGGTGAACATGGATAAACTGCCAAGTCAAGTTAAAATCCCGCTGGTATTAAACATCCCACGTTTTACATCTGTACAACACAATGACTGTTACACAAGATGTTTAATTTGCACAGATGTTCCTCTTCAGAAACAAAACAAGTGTTAGAAAAGAGTCTGTGAGCGTTTGTTTTCTCTCTCGTTCACACTTACTCAGCTGCGGTCCGGTTGTGATCCAGGTCAAAGGTCATTGTGGATGGAAAAACTTCGCTGTAGACAGAGCGCCACAAACATCATTGTTGTGTTTTGAGATGATGATGATGATTGTATTCGTCCACATGATTGTTCTTTAAAGGAACATCTTTGGAAAATGACATGCACAGATGAATCCCTGCCTTGAGGTGTATCTGTAAATGAGAAAAATATCATTCACAATCACTATATTTATCATTTTAACCCTCCTTCAGATTTTTAGGATCATTGTGGTTTGCATGTATCAACAGTTTTGCTTTCTACCCTTGTGAATGGGCGAGTCTTACAAAATCCAAATGTCATAAAAAAAGTATGTATGCATAAATTAGTTTTTTTAATTTATCTATATTGTTTTTTTTTCTTCAGTTTTAGTTAAGTATGTCAAGTTAAACTAAATAAAATGAGAAATGTTTCCTTTTTATATTGTTATTATTTTAGTTAACTTTTTTTTTTCAAGTAACATTTTTTTTTTGGTTAATAATCCTTTCAGAGTTATTATATTATTTCATATGTTCAATATTTAATATATAAACATTTTATTGATTTAATATAGTACATATAATCTTGCCGAGCAAATAACATGATCAAAACATTAATTTAAATATATTACATACATCTTATTAAATTAATATAAATTCATTTAAAAAAAAAAAAAAAAAAAAAAATATATATATATATATATATATATATATATACACACACACAGTCAAATATTTAATGTGTGTATATTTTAAGTACCAGACATAAACTTGAGGAAAAAATTCAAACAATTCAAAATTACCTTAAAAAACAGAATTGTGAGATTGTTGCATTCTGTAAATATATATATATATATACTGAGGAAAAAATTCAAAAAATTCAAAAATACCTTTAAAAAACAGAATTGATTAGATGTAAACTCAGAATTCTGAGAAAAAAAGTCAGAATTGTGAAGAAAAAAAGCAATTATCTTTTTATTTTTAATTCCGTGACAGAAATGGGCTTCTATATATAACAGTACAGTACTATAATTAGAAAAAAAACTTCCTTTTTGCTGTGGCTCTCAAAAATCAAACGGTCTGTATAATGCATGTCACGTCAAGGTGGACGTCAATGACACCTTCGTTGGTTTTCGCATGACTTAAATTTCAGTCTGTTCCTCGCACAAAGCTATCATATGACTTCAGATGACTTGGAATAAAGCCCATCAGTCATATGGACTGCCTTTATGGGGGTTTTGTCCTTGACAGCCTTTGAGAAGGAAATGGCTATGAGAATGAAATATAAAATAGCAGCATGCATGTTTGAGTAAATAATAACCAAACTGTAATTTTTGGGTGAACTATCCCTTTAAGTTACTCCCCAAACCGAAGTAAGACAGACACGTAGGACGATATGCCTCTGCTAGGATATCGGCCATGTGCCGGTCAGTAGTCTAGTCAAAAATAGCAGCGGTGGGCGGCAGGGTCGCAGCGGCTGCTGTTCTGAAGAGAGCAGCAGATGTGCTTTATGTAACAGAGCAGACGAGATGCCGCTCCTCTCGCCATTCAGAGACCCCAAATATGGCGTAAGGTCCAGAGGTCATTAAACCCACCCTACTGCTCAATCTACTGTTACAGTCAGCCGCTCACTCTCTTACCCAATGAGACGCGTCAGGGACAGGCCTCCGCGGCCACGGACGGCGGCCTGCAAAATAATGCATTCAAAACAAACAGTGTGAATGCACATTACATAATCACAGTTATGTCATGCATATTAAACAATCACATCAGATTTGAACATTTGCATTTAAAATCAACATGAAACGTCAACACAACACATTTAACTTCCATAATTGGTCAAATTTCTAAGGATATTCAATGAGAAAAAGTAGTTTCAGAGTTTGTAAGAGAGTGCTAGTGGGTCTGTGGACAAGTTTAGAAAAAGTGTAAAAAAAAATTAAATTAAAAAGACTAAAGTAAATAAAAATTATATAGGCTACAAATAAATAAGTAAATAAAAAAATATGATTAAAATAAATAAATAATACAGTTAAACAAATAAATAAATAAATAAATACAGATAATTAAAGAAAATTTGTAAATAAAAAAAAATTTGATTAATATACATAAGTAAAAAATGTTTAAAAAAATTACCAATAAATAAATAATACAAATAAGATTAAATAATACAAATTTGATTAAATAAGAAAATATGTAGATAAATAAAACTTAAATTAAAATAAGTAAAAAATATATATCTAAATAAATACATAAATACAGTACTATAACTATGGAAGCCAATTTCTGCCATGAAATAAATAAGTATATATATATATATATATATATATATATATATGGTACTTGCAACTTTTCACCAATTCAGACTTTTGTCTTACAATTCTGAGAAAAAATTCTCTACAAAAATATATATCTCATAATTGAGAGATATAAAGTCAAAATCGCGAGATATAAACTCACAATTGTGAGAAAAAAAAGTCAGAATTGTGAGGTAAAATAGTTTCAATTACGTTTTTTATCTATTTATTTATTTTATTTTTATTTTATTCATGATGAAAATGGCCTTCTATAAATAACAGTGCAGTACTATAATGAGTAAAAAAAAAACTTAACAGAGGCTAAATATTATCTAGGTGTTTTTTAATTTTTAGAATATTCTTTCACTAGGATAATCATATTTGGGGATCCATGGCATCTAGAAGACTGAAAACTCCCGGGTTAGATGATGAAAAATGACTCTATTTGACATGTGTTTGGAGTGAAGGCAGTGAAAACTCCTTGATGATTTGACAGCAATCAGAACATTGACTTGTATTAAAGAATTAAAGTGCATCAATGTTGATTGCATGTTTAATTTTAAAGCACTGAATCATGTATGTGTTCTAAAAAAATCTAAATGCATGATGTTTTCTCATTATGCTTTCGCTGTCAGTGCAGTAGCCTTTGAAATATAAGTCTGTTTGATTCACACGGCCAGATTATGTGATGGCTGCATCCCAGTTTGCATGCTAACCGTCATAAACAGTATGCGAGATAAGAATTAATCATGCTGAAAATGTCAAAGGTGCTCAGATGGTTTATTTCTAAGGGATTTCTTCTGTGCATCCATCATTGCTTTCTGAAATATATTACCCATAATTCTTTTGCACTGAAAATGAGGGTTTCTGATAGTTTTCCGTTCATATTTTTTTCAGCTGTAAGAAGTGGCAATGTTGCATCAATACATAAGTCTGTACTTTAAATAATAATGAGGGATAAGGTAATGAATTTAAATTCTACCTAATGCATGCATATGCATACCATTTGACAAAGGCGGTCTGTAGTATGTAGTAATACTTACTATATCCAAAAGTACACTAACATTCAAAGGTTTGGGGTCTATAAGTTTTTTTTTTTTTAAATGTTTTTTTTAAAGAAGCCTCTTCTGCTCATCAAGGTTGCATTTATTTTATTAAAAGTACAGTAAAAACAGTAATATTGTCAAATATTATTACAATTTAAAATAACAATGTTTTATGTGAATATATAATAAAATGTAATTTATTTCTGTGATCAAAGCTGAATTTTCAGCATCATTACTCCAGTCTTCAGTGTCACATGATCCTTCAGAAATCATTCTAATATGCTGCTCAAGAAATATTTCTGATGATTATCAATATTGAAAACATCTGAGCTGCTCATATTATTAAATAAAATATTTTAAAATTATACTAAATATTATTATATCATATTAAATAATATTACAATCATTTTTCATGATTCTTTGATGAATAGAAAGTTCAAAAGAACAGCATTTACTAAAAATTTATTTTTTTAAATGATAAATGTCTTTAGCATTTTAAAAAAAAATCTATTTAATGCATCCTTGATGAGTAAAAGCATGATTTTTTTTCTTAGTATTACATTTTTCAGTAGTGTATTGTATATGCTATTTTATGACCAGTGAAATAAATACTTTTAGTATGCAGTATGCAAATTGAGATGTAGCCCGTGCCTCCAGACAGAAATTCAAGCTGTATGTCACATACATCAAACACTGTATATATGGATGTAAATAGTTTCACCTCTCTGATGTCTTGGCCAGTTGTTCAAGCCTGTGAGGATATAATCAAAGGTACATATTAGTGCACAACAAACGGCTGACAAAACTGAGACGGTGCAATAACTGTGCATAAGCCACACTGACAAATGCATTCAGTATTCTGTATGTATAGACATACACTATATTGCCAAAAGTATTGGGTCGCCCCCTTCTGTTGAACAGGTTTGACTACTTTAGTAATTTCCATGAGTATAAATCTTAATGTTTAAGCATATAATGATATTCTAGGAAATTGTGTGCTTCTAATATTATAGCAAGAGTTTGGACAGGACCCTTTTCTATTCTAACATGACAATGCCTCTGTGTATAAGACAAGGTTCAAAAAGAAAATGATTGATTGAGTCAGTGTGGAAGAACTTGACTGGTCTGCATGAAACCAAGTCCTAATCCCAGTTGAACACTGGCTCTGGTGTGACTGTAAATGCAGACCTTGAGCCAAAAACTCATCACCAAACACCAATGACTTGTACATATGGGTTCAGTCATTTTAGACACTTCCAAAACTGTTGCAACAGAGATGGAAATACAATTTTTAAATACATGAATTATGTTCCCATCGTTGTTGCCACAGATTTGGAAGTGCATTTTTCTGTTGTAAAGAAGGGGTGTCCCAATACTTTTGTCTATATAGTGTATGTACAAGTCATTGGTGTTTGGTGATGAGTTTTTGGCTCAAGGTCTGCATTTACAGTCACACCAGAGCCAGTGTTCAACTGGGATTAGGACTTGGTTTTATGCAGACCAGTCAAGTTCTTCCACACTGACTCAATCAATCATTTTCTTTTTGAACCTTGCCTTATACACAGAGGCATTGTCATGTTAGAATAGAAAAGGGTCCTGTCCAAACTGTTTCTATAATATTAGAAGCACACAATTTCCTAGAATATCATTATATGCCTTAACATTAAGATTTATACTCATAGAAATTACTAAAGTAGTCAAACCTGTTCATTAGAAGGGGGGGCCCAATACTTTTGGCAATATAGTGTGTATATATATATATATATATATGTGTGTGTGTGTGTGTGTTTTATGGGCCGGACTGTAAGAGCAACTCTCCTGCTGCCTGTTTAATATTTGAATCATGTAAAGGCCAGAGTACTCGGATCACGTAACGCCATACCATCCCACAACCCCCTGCAGTTTTACCTTTCTCTCTGCGCTTTGATTCGCTCCTCGTCACATCTGCAGAAAGAGGAGAACGCAAACTCTGTTATCTCACTGTCACGCTTTACAAACACTGTGCATTTTTAAAACCTCACACCTTCAACACAGAGAAATCTACGACTGTGTTCGGATCTGCCCTGATACTCCTGCTATTTTTACATTATGCAGTATGTGCTGTGTTTTATAGTATTATATTATTCATATTTTAACCCTATAAATACATTTCTAATGCCTCTGAATTATCAACGTGATCAAAACTTTGTAGTTAAACCTGTTGCATACAATCAACTCCATGCCTTCTGTCGTCTGATTGATAGTTTTTAATCAAGTAAAAGCTCTTTCAGTGTAATTGTACAAACGTCCACCTTCAGCTCGTGCTTCATGTGTCTTTCTGTGTCAAATCTTTACTGATTTTTAATCAATTAAACATAAGAATAACTATTAACACATACTGGACTGAAGCAGCTTCACTTTACTTGATTCTCCATAAAATCATGTTCAAATGTGAGTCTCAAATATGATCATTATCGGGCTTTTGAGGAACGTTTGTTCATTGTGTTGCATTGCATTGTATGTTTGGATCATGCAGATATAGAGTGATGACTGATATTTGTACCATTTTATGTCAGTATATACTGTTATAAAGATCTCACTGATTTACATTACAAGCATCAGAATTTCATCACTTCCATATAATTATCAGCATCTGCACCAAATTGCATATTTTTGCTCAGTTTGAATCAGAGCTTCATATTCTCACTATATCATACTATATGAGTCATAAAAGCATGATGTATCAAAAATGATAGGCCTACTCAACAAGCAGAATTTATATTCTGTCTAAAGGTTCAATAAACTTTTCCATTAAAAAAAAGTGATTTTTTCAGACCTATACTTCATATGTCAGGCTTTACAGGGTTAAATATGCAACATAGTGATACCATGTGAAATGTTCATGTCTGCATACAGCTTTAACCAAACTCAATCCTGCCCTGGTGTGTTTTAGTGTGCATGTACAAACGAAGTTCTCTCATAAGACATCTGTGTGTCTCCTCCTGCTGGTGAAGGGCACTTACTGCAGCACACACTCGGGAATCTGCACGTGCTCCATGGGAACGATCTGAGCCAGTTCCTCCAGACTCTGGACGTACCGGATCTTATCCATGAATTTCACACTGCAGAGGAACTAAAGTGTATTAAAACACGTCCTACAAACGGTTGAGGGTGTTTGTGATGTTCAGTGTTTCCTGACCTGATGAAGGGCCGTGAGATGGCCAGAACTGTCCGGATGAACCAGGAGGGATGCGCGATGATCAGACATTTGAGATTCTTTCTTAACCTGGATGTTAATGGAATAAAATGAACAGAATTCATGTGAAATCCCACACCAAAATTGGTCCTCCTAACTAGTGTCTCATCTCACAAAGTATAAACACAAAGGATTTTTTTCATAATATGTGACCCTGGAACACAAAATCAGTCATAAAGGTCAATTTTTTAAATCTGAAAGCTGAATAAATAAGCTTTTCATTGATGTATGGTTTGTTATGATAGGATAATATTTGGCTGAGATACAACTTTTTGAAAATCTGGAATCTGAGGGTGCAAAAAAAATCTAAATATTGAGAAAATCTCCTTTAAATTTGTCCAAATGAAGTTCTTAGCAATGCATATTACTAATCAAAAAT
>JAFVLL020003756.1:22116-36800 GCA_021397915.2 Tor tambroides
CAGTGAAAAAGTCCATCTCCTGTTGTCTCTCACATCAAAATCCAGCCACATATTTGTTTAGAGCTGTTTTGGCTTGTAAACGCTGCTTGATCTGATTTCTCTCCTGATTCAGACCAGAACACTTTTTCACTGGAGGAAGCGTTATTATGGATTATGGACTTTTAGTTAAAAATGCCTTAATGATCGATTTGTTTCATACAAACACGCAGCCTTTGGCTTAACAAGATGTTAACTGATGGACTGGAGTGGTGTGGATTACTTGTGGATTATTGTGATGTTTTTATCAGCTGTTTGGACTCTCATTCTGACGGCACCCATTCACTGCAGAGCATCCACTGGTGAGCAAGTGATGGAATGACACATTTCTCCAAATCTGATGAAGAAACAAATTCATCTACATCTTGGATAGCCTGAAGTTGAGTTTTCAATAATTTTTTTTTTACATTTTTGGTTGAACTATTTCTTTAACTACTTACAAGATTTTAGAAATGATTAAAAGACCTACTGTACAGCAACGGCCCAAAACTATGACTAAATAATTATTTGGCGCTTGGTTGCTTTCATGGCAAATTGTCCAATGAAAGATTATGAAGGCAAACATGATTTCATGTTGACTTTAAACCTGTGAACTGCTGCATTACGTAACATGCTGAATGTGTTTCCCATTGTGGAAGCGGTTGGCAGGTGAACAGGAATAAACTGCCAAGTCAAGTTATAATCCCGCTGGTATTAAACATCCCACTTTTACATCTGTACAACACAATGACTGTGACACAAGATGTTTGGGTTTGCACAGATCTTCCTCTTCAGAAACAAAACAAGTGTTAGAAAAGAGAGTCCGTGAGCATTTTTTTTATCTCTCATTCACAATTACTCAGCTGCGTTCTGGTTGTGATCCTGGTCAAAGGTCAGAGTGTATGGAAAAACTGCACTGTAGACAGAGCGTCACAAACATCATTGTTGTGTTTTGAGATGTTGATGATTTTTTTCGTCCACATGATTGTTCTTTAAAGGAACATCTTTGGAAAATGACATAAACAGATGAATCCCTGCCTTGAGGTGTATCTGTTAAATGACAAAAAAATCATTCACAATCAGTATATTAATTATTTTAACACTCTTTTTGATTTTAGGATTATTTTGTTTTGTATTTATCAAAAATTTTGCTTTCTACTTATGTGAACGGGTGAGACTTACAAAAAAATGATCATCAAAATGTCATCAAAAACGTATGTATATAAAGTTTTTTTTAATGTCTGTGTAAGTTCTTATTTATTTCAGTTTTAGATAAGCACATCAAGTTAAACTAAATGAAAATGAGAAATGTTTCATTTTTATATTTTATTTTAGTTAACTTTTTTCAAGTAGGTTTTTCTTATGGTTTTAGTTTAATTTTAATAACCCTTTCAGGGTTATTATATTATTTCATATATGTTCAAAATATATATATATATATATATATATATATGTATATATATATGCACACACACACACACATTTAAATATTGAACATTTACATTTTAATATGTCAAATATTTATTGTATGTATATTTCAAGTCTTCTGAGTTCATACAAAAATTCTGAGAAAAAAAATCTGTTTAAGTTGTGAAATATAAATTAACAACTCTGAGAAACAAAGTTAGAACTGAGATAAAAATTAAAAATTAACTTTAAAAAAATAAAACAGAATTGCGAGATGTAAACTAAGATTCTTTTTTTTAATTCCGTGACAGAAATGAGCTTCTATAACAGTGCAGTGCTATGATGAGAAGAAAAAAAAAACTTCAGAAGTTTGCTGTAGCTCTCAAATCAAATGGTCAACATAATGGATAGACGTCAATGGCACCTTCGTTGGATTTTGCATGTCTTATGACTTAAATTTCAGTCTGTTCCTCGCACAAAGCTATCATATGACTTCAGATGACTTGGAATAAAGCCCACGAGTCATATGGACTACCTTTATGAGGTTTTTGTCCTTGACAGACATTGAGAAAAGAATGGCTGTGAGAAGAAGCTATAAGAATGAAATAAAAAATAACAGCATGCAGGTTTGAGTAAATAATGACCGAATTGTAATTTTTGGGTGAACTATCCCTATAAGTTACTCCCCAGTCTGAAGTAAGACAGACACGCAGGACGATATGCTTCTGTTGGGATGTCGGCCATGTGCCGGTCAGTAGTCTGGTCAAAAATAGCAGTGGTCACTGCGGCTGCTGTTCTGACGAGAGCAGCAGATGTGCTTTATGTAACAGAGCAGACGAGATGCCTCTCCTCTCGCTATTCAGAGACCCCAAATATGGCGTACGGTCCAGAGGTCATTAAACCCACCCTACTGCTGAATCTACTGTTACAGTCAGCCGCTCGCTCTCTTACCCAATGAGATGCGTCAGGGACAGGCCTCTGCAGCCACTGACGGCGGCCTGCAAAATAATGCATTCAAAACAAACAGTGTGAACACACATTATACAAGCACATCTGATTTCTTTGCATTTATGTAATGCATATTAAACAATCACGGCAGATTTGAACATTTGCATTCAAAATCAACATGAAAAGTCAACACATCAACACATTTAACTACCATAACTGGAAAAATTTATAAGGATATTCAATGAGAAAAAGCAGTTTGATGCAGTTTTTTTAACCTGAGGGGTTTGGGGCACGTAAGAAAGTGCCAGTGGGTCTGTGAAAAAGTTTAGAGAAAGTGTAAAAAAAATAAATAAATAAAGATAAATAAATAATTAAAAAACAAGATTAAAGTAAATAAATAAAAAATATATAGAAATAAATAAATAATAGAGACAAATACATAAATACAGATAATAAAAAGAAAAATAAATTAAAAAGTAAATAAAAGTAAATAAAAATTAGATTAAAATACATAAATAAAAAATCTAAATAAATTAATAATAAATAAATAATAAAAATAAGATCAAATAATAAAAATTGGATTAAATAAATAAGAAAATATGCAGATAAATAAAACTTAGATTAAAATAAATAAATATCTAAATAAATACATAAATACAGTATTATAACTATGGAAGCCAATTTCTGCCACAAAATAAAAATAAATAAAAAAGGTACTTGTGACTTTTTACCTCACAATTCAGACTTTTTCCTTGCAATTCTGCGAAAAAATGATATATAAAAATATATATCTCAGAATTGAGAGATATAAAGTCAAAATTGTGAGAAGAAAAAATCAGAATTGAGATAAAAATTCGAAATTACCTTAAAAAAACAGAATTTTAGATATAAACTGAATTCTGAGAAAGAATTTAGAATTGCGAGAAACAAAAGTTGCATTTACCTTTTTTTATTTATTTATTTATTTTATTCCATGACGGAAATGGCCTTCTTCTGTCACAGTAAAAAAAAAAAAAAAAATTAAAAAAAAAAAAACACACACAACCTAATAGAAGCTAAATATCTAGATGGTTTTTTAAAATTTTTAATTTTTAGAATATCCTCTCACTAGGATAATCATATTAGGGGATTCATTGCATATAAAAGACTGAAAACTCGTGGGTTAGATGGTGAAAAATAACTCTATTTGACAAGTGGTTGGAGTGAAGGCAATGAAAAATAGGACTCCTCAGAACATTGATGTGTATTAAAGAATTAAAGTGTGTCAGTGTACTGAACCATGTATATGTGTTCTAATAAAATCTAAATGCATGATGTTTTCTCATTAAGCTTTCGCTGTCAATGCAGTAACCTTTGAAATATAAGTCTGTTTGATTCACACGGCCAGATTATGTGATGGCTGCATCCCAGTTTGCACACTAACCCTCATAAATAGTATGCAAGATAAGAATTAGTCAAGCTGAAAATGTCAAAGGTGCTTAGATGGTATACTATTTCTAAAGGATTTCTTGTGAACATCCACCAATGCTTGCTGAACTATACATTTGAAGTGGATCAAAACCTTTCATCAAAGTTGTCCAAAAATCTAAAACAAAAATGCAATCTTATCTTAGGACAACTTTGATTAACTTTTTTGATCCACTTCAAATGTTGACTACTGTATATTACCCATAATTCCTTTGCACTGAAAATGAGGGTTTCTGATGGTTTACCGTTTGTATTCTTTTCAACTGTAAGAAGTGGCAAGGAACTGGAAGCTGCTGCATCAATACTTAAGTCTGAATTTTAAATAATAATGAGGTTTAAGGTAATGAATTTAAATTCTAACTAATGCATGCATATGCATACAGGATTTGACAATGACCGTCTGTAGTATGTACTATGTAGTAATACTTACTACATCCAAAAGTACACTACCGCTCAAAAGTTTGGGGTCTGTAAATTTTTAAAAGTTTTTGAAAGAAGTCTCTTCTGCTCACCAAGGCTGCATTTATTTGATCAAAAATACAATAAAAACTGCAATATTGTGAAATATTATTACAATTTCAAATGACTGTTTTCTTTGTGAATATATAGTAAAATGTAATTTATTTCTGTGATCAAAGCTGAATTTTCAGCATCATTACTCCAGTCTTCAGTGTCACATGATCTTCAGAAATCATTCTAATATGCTGATTTGCTGCTCAAGAAACATTTCTGATTATTAGCAATGCTGAAAACAGTTGTGTTGAGAACAGCATTCATTAAAAATCTATGTTGAAAACAGTTGTGTTAAGAACAGCATTTATAAATAAAAAAATAAAAATAATATATATATATATATATATTTTTTTTTTCTTTTCTTTTCTACATTATAAATGTCTTTACTGTTTTTTAATCAGTTTAATGCATCCTTTAGTTTCTCGGTAGTGTATGTATTGTTTCATAACTAGTGAAATAAATATTTTAGTATGCAGTATGCAAATTGAGATGTAGCCTGTGACTCCAGACGGAAACTCCTGTGAAGCTGCATTATATCACATATCAAACACTGCCGGGCTTCACTGTATATATGTATGTAAAGAGTTTCACCTCTCTGATGTCTTGGCCAGCTGTTCAAGCCTGTGAAGATATAATTAAAGGTACATATTAGTGCACAACAAACGTCTGACAAAACTGAGACTGTGCAATAACTAAGCCATATACATACTGTAAAGTTTTGGGACTGACAACTGCATTCAATATTCTCTCTCTCTCTCTCTCTGTATATATATATGTATGTATGTATGTATGTATGTATATATATGTGACCCTGGACCACAAAACCAGACATAAGGGTCAATTTTTTGAAATTGAGATTCACACATCATCTGAGAGCTGAATAAATAAGCTTTCCATTGATAAATGGTTTGTTAGGATAGGACAATATTTGGCCGAGATACAACTATTTGAAAATCAGGAATCTGAGGGAATCTGAGGGTGCAAAAAAATTTAAATATTGAGAAAATCGCCTTTAAAGTTGTCCAAATTAAGTCCTTAGCTATGCATATTACTAATAAAAAAATAAGTTTTGATATATTTACAGTAGGAAATTTACAAAATATCTTCAAGGAACATGATCTTTACTATCCTTACTATCCTAATGATTTTTGGCATAAAAGAAAAATCGATAATTTTGATCCATACAATGTATTTTTGGCTATTGCTACAAATATACCTGTGCTACTTATGACTGCTTTTGTGCTCCAGGGTCATATATGTGTGTGTGTGTGTGTTTGTGTGTGTTATAGGCCGGACTGTAAGAGAAACTGTCCTGCTGTGGCCTGTTTAACATTTGAATCATGTAAAGGCCAGAGTACCCAGATCACATAACGCCATACCATCCCACAACCCCCTGCGGTTTTACCTTTCTCTCTGCGCTTTGATTCGCTCCTCATCACATCTGCAGAAAGAGGAGAACGCAAACTCTGTTATCGCACCGTCACGCATTACAAACACTGTGCATTTCTAAAACCTCACACCTTCAACACACAGAAATCTACGACTGTGTTCAGATCTGCCCTGATACTCCTGCTATTTTTACAGTATGCAATATGTGTGCTATGTATACGTTTTCTGTAATCATGGAATGCACAGATGACATACATTAATTAAAATGTGACCAGAGCACACTGAAATACTGTATCCTACAATGCAATGCACGTAAATTCACCTTTCATTTCCAACTGCAATATCAAATATGATTTTTATTATTACATGCTAAAAGTTAGAACACTAAAAATTTATTAAAATGCCATTTTATTTCTGACTTGATAACAGGGTGCCACTTGCCAAATTAACCCTAGCATATCATATTTAATATGCACATTCTATGGCCTCTAAATGACCAACATGATCAAAACTTTGCTGTTAAACCCATTGCACACAATCTATTTCATGCCCTCTGTCGTTTGATTAATAGCTTTTTTTTTTCCAGTAAAAGCTCTTTTAGTGTAATTGTACAAACTTCCGCCTTCAGCTGGTGCTGCACCGTGTCTTATTGCAGTCAAATCTTTACTGGCTTTTATCAAGTAAACATAAGAATTACTTTAGTAATATTTCCAGATGAACCCTTACTGGACTGAAGCAGCTGCGCTTTACTTGATTCTCCATAAAATCATGTTTAAATGTGAGTCTCAAATCTGATCTCAGGCATTTGAGGAATGTTTATTTGTTCATCTCTCAATCATCATTGTATTGCACTGCATTATATGTTTTGATCATTTAAATATCTTACTAAGACACATTATTGGAGATATAGAGTGATGACTGATATTTAAATCATTTTATGTCAGTATCTGCTATACAGTTAAGAGCTCATTGATTTACATTACAAGCATCAGAATTTCATCACTTTGTGTAAATATCAGCATCTGCACCAAATTGCATATTTTTGCTCAGTTTGGGTCTCTGAATAAAAGTGAGCTTCAAATTCTCACTATATTTAGTATACGAGCCATAAAAACCTGATGGATCAAAAATGATACCCAACAAACAATTTACATTCTGTCTAAATAAACCATTTAAAAAAAATGATTTTTCAGACTATTATTTCATATTTCAGGCTTTACAGGGTTAAATATGCAATGTAGTGATACCGTGTTAATGTGAAATGTTAATTTCTGCATATAGCTTCAACAAAACTCTATCCTGCCCTGGTGTGTTTTAGTTTGCATGTACAAATGAAGTTCTCTCATAAGACATCCATGTGTCTCCTCCTGCTGGTGAAGATCACTTACTGCAGCACACACTCGGGAATCTGCACGTGCTCCATAGGAACGATCTGAGACAGTTCCTCCAGACTCTGGACGTAACGGATCTTATCCATGAATTTCACACTGCAGAGGAAATCCAATGTATTAAAACACATCCTACACACTGTTGAGGGTGTTTATGTGATGTCTGGTGTTTCCTGACCTGATGAAGGGCCTTGAGATGGCCAGAACTGTCCGGATGAACCAGGAGGGATGTGCGATGATCAGACATTTGAGATTCTTTCTTAACCTGGATGTTAATGGAATAAAGAAGCACTAAGAACTGAGAACTTCTGGTCCTAACTAACATCAGTGTCCCATCTCAGAAAAGATTTATTTTTTGTAATATGGCTTCTCATCTATGTTGTACCGTCTTTCGATCATCTGGTAGCATCTCTTGAGCCAGCTGATGCCTGGCATCCTCCTGCGTGGCGTGGCTCCGTTTAGATAGATGATCATGTAGTCTTCAGCTACCAGCAGCTCCAAACTACTGATCACATACCTGCAGAGACAACACAATAAAGCATTGAGAAAAAAACTTCAGAAATTAAATGAGTTATGAAATATAAACAACCTGTAAAATAGCTGTATTCCGAAAACTCTGTTGTAAAATCTGTTCAAAAGTCTCTTCTCTTTGTTTTATTAAGAATACAGTAAAAACAGTAAAATGTGAAATATTATTGCAATTTAAAATAGCTGCTTTCTATGTGAATATATTTTAAAATGCAATTTATTCCTTTGATGCAAAGCTGAATTTTGAGCATCATTACTCCAGTCTTCAGTGTCACATGATCCTTCAGAAATCATTCTAATATGCTGATTTGCTGCTCAAGAAACAGTTGTGCTGCCCAATAGTTTTGTGGAAACTGTGATACATTTTATTTTTCAGGATTTTTCAGGATTTCAGGATATAATAATAATAATAATAATACAAATAAAATAAAATTAAAAAATTAAATTACTTGAAATAAAATTACATTAACTGAAATTAAATAAAACATAAAAAACTTTTTATATTTCCTCCTTTATTTCTCATTTTAATTTTAATTTAACTTAATGTAGTACAATATTTAAAACTGAACTAAAATGAATAAAACACTATATATATATATATATACACTAAAAATGACAAAAACCACAAAAAGTGACTAAAACTTTAACTATAATGAAAAAGAAAAATTTTAAATCTAAAAAAAATCTAAAACTGATTCAAAATATTCAAAATATTAATAAAAGCTATAACAGTATATCAGAGATACTAACTGATGTAGTAGACATCTGTTTAAATGAATTAAATAGAAATATTTGATGTTATATGTTAAAATAAAATATTTTTCATGAAGTACATGAAATTAATAATAATAATAATGCATAGCAGTTGTATGAATTTCTTTAATATTCTATTCTGATTCTGCTTCCTTACATTTCAATTTGAATTATGATTCTGCATCTGTTTATTAACTTGATTTAAATTCAGGAGATGAACTGTTATTTAAAAGGCATTTCAGTTCACATATGAATACTGCACAGCTCTGTTTAGGACACAATCTTTCTATAAACCTAAACATTTGTTTCTCTGATTCCAGATGCACACTGGTCTACTTTTGTTGCCAAAAACATGAACTGGAGTTTGACTAAAGTGTGTTTGAGTCTTACAGGAAGAGGTTCTCCATGATGTAATTGTAGTCTGTGCAGCCGCTCTCGGGCAGATAGCAGGCAGCAAACACAATGATGGCGTTCAGTCCTTCACCGTAATAACCTGTGGATCAGAAACAGGAACATGAGAGTATTTAGAGTCAAGGTTAACCGTTTCCATATTCACTGATCCCTCTGTTTGCGTAAAACTGCCTTGAAACATGATGTGCTGTATTTTCCCTTAAGTCCACATGCAATGTGCTAACAAACAAGAAACATTTGTCATTTAGGTTTCATATCTCTTTTCCATTCTTTACAATTAAACAAGCAGTTTTTGCTACTGTCTCTTTAAGATAAAAATGACCTTGTTGTGATAATATTATGTTTTTGTATATAAAGAAAGTGAGGAGTTACACAACAAAGTTTAATTTAGTGTTAAGGGGTTTGTTCAAATCAGGGTTATAATTAGTTAAAACAAAAACTAAAACCATAAAAAAAAACATTTATAAAATAAACAAAATAAAATAAACATTACCTGAAATAAAATAAAATATAAAAAAACTTTAAACTTATTATATTTCAGTAAGTTTCCAAGGCAAAAAAATTCCTTTTCATTTAGTTTAGCTAAAACTAAAATAACTACAACTGAAATAAAAATGAATAAACTATACAGACATTAAAAATGATTAAAACTTTAACTAAAATAAAATGAAAACAAAATATAAAAACAAAAGCTTATTCAAAATATTAATAAAACTATAATAATATCTTAATGATATAACACAGGTTTAAATCCCTTTACCTAGTAAACAGCATCCATAATCAATAATATGTTGATGAAATATAATAATGTTGAAGAAATATATATAAATTAATTAAAAACAAAATGACATGGTGTCAAAAGTTTTATTTTATTTAGTTAACATTTATTTTAATAATTATTTTTAAAAATATAATTATTTAAATAATTAAATATAAAATAATTATTTTTAAAAAAACATTCTTAGTATTAGTTATTAATTTTGTTGTGTTTTGTGTCTTTTTTTAGGGGAAATGATAAATGGTAGTCTATGTGGGAGTAAAAAAAAAATTTATATATATATATATATATATATATATATACACCTTGAAAATTTCTCACATTATCACAGTTTATTTGCTATAGTTTAGAAAATGGTAATAAAATATGACAAGAACCTAAGAGTTAAACTGTGTCAGAAAAAATTCATCTCAGATAACTTTGATAGAAAGCTCTGTAACAAAACATGGTCAGGTCAAAATGTCAAATCAAATTTTTGGTCCCAAATTTTAATCAGTTTTACTGGTAGTCCACTGTATGAAGAATTTTTGGGTATAATATGTCACAGTTTACTTTATTTTGCTATCCTCTCTTACATAAATCAACTATAGTGTCCTGCACCCACTAGTAAAAGTATATCAGAAATCATATCTGGTGTCTGAATAATTTTTGGTTTGACTGTATATAAAAAAAATACAAAGTTCTGTGTCACTTCAAATCTGAATTAAGATCATGGACTGACCTCCATGCGTGACGACGCGCAGGTACGGCCTGATGACCTGCATGTCTATCCTGTGCTCCTGATCGCCGATGATCACGGTCCTCCACAGACGGCCTGAACCGTCGCCCTCATCGCCGCCCGGACCCTTCGCACTGGCCACCGGAGTGTCATCTGAAAAATAATACATGCATTTAATCTGGCAAATCAGATTCAAAGCCAATAGAAGGCAAGCCTGCAATCTTTAGCCAAAAAAGCGTAACGGCTAAAACTAACTCTTCCAGTTTGAGAAAAGAGACCAGAGGCCGTTTTCTTTGAATCTATGTCAGTGGAGGAGAGGCTTTACTACGCAGAATAAACAGCTTTTTAGAGGAAACAGCTCATCATTTAATGAATTGACTGCCTATCAGCTAATCTTCAACATGTTTTACACTAAACAATACTTTTGGATTGAACTATTTTACACCGAAAAAATGCTGTTTTATAAGAGAAGTCTGACTTTTTCTTAAAAATACAGGTGCCTCATGACGCCATAGAAGAACCTTTTTGTCTAAATGGTTCCATAAAGAACCTTTAACATCTGAAGAACCTTTCTGTTTCACAAAAGCTTCTTTGTCGCGAAAAAAGGTTCTTCAGATTATAAAAGGACTTCAAAGCACGTTTCGCGAATCATTTGATTCAGAAGGGGACTTTAAAGCACATTTAATCGTAAGTTAGGCCTATTAATGAATGGGACTTCAAAACGCGTTTCGCGAATCATTTGATTCAAAATGGGACTTCATAGCACATTTTGCGAATCATTTTATTCCCACCGGGGACAAAAAAATAATTCAGCAGAGGCAGGGATGCATAGACCAGAGGGGCGGAAATCCCCCCATCCCCCCCAAGGGCAAATCACACCCTGGTGATATAGACCCTCTAATCTCCCAATAGTAAGAAAATCTCTGTCAGATACTTTCTGTAATGCATCCTGTTTTCCAGTCAAAACCACACGACCTTTGACCTCTGACTGACCTTCCCACTCCAGTTCATTGCCGTTGTTGAGGGAGCCCAGAGAGTCGTCGTCCGGCGTGTCGATGTCGTCCACGTTTATGTCCAGGTCGTCTGGTGTTTCCAGGAAATCGTCAGAAAGCAGCGAGCCTTCGCTTTTATCCAGAGACAGGTTGATATCCGGAGCGATCAGCGTGCGGCGCTTCTGTCGCACCGATTCCGCGTGATCTGCCGTCAGAGCGGCGTGATGAGCTGAGAGAAAATCACACGCGTTTATAAAAGAAGCCGAGAAAATGAAACACATTTATAAAAGAAGGCACCAGACGTCTAAAAGAAACCCTCACATGTTGACGACTTCAACATCTCCTTCAACCTTTTTTATGAAACACAGTCTTTAAGCCGAAGACAGCAGTGCATTTTTAAAGTATGAATAAATACTATAATAGTATATTAATACTATTATAGTATTCATTCATACTTTTAATTAGTTTTTATTTTTATGTTTTCCATTTTTATTTTCATTTTAAAGTTTTAGTGATTTCTTGTTTTTTTGTTGTTGTTTTTTAGTTTGTTTTCCTATTTTTAATGTCTATTTAGATTTTATTATTTTTATTTCATATTTTTTAGTTTTTATTTTTATTCAGTGATATTTCAGTAATTTTAGTACTTCAACTTAAACTAAATGAAAAATATGTTATGATTATGAAATGTATTTTGAAATGTTATGATTATGATATGTAATGAAATTATATTGAAAAAAATTTTGCTCTGACAACTAATTGAAATTAAATAGGTTAAATTTTTTAATATTTTATTTTATTTAAGTTAATGTTTATTTATTAATTAATAAATATTTTTAAAAATATAAAATAATTATTCTAATAAATAGAAAAAAACTTTATTAAATATTTATACTTTCAGTCATTTTGTGTTTTTGTCAGTTTTTTAAGTTTTTTTTTTTGTCTCTTTCATTTGTATTATTTTTATTTCCTTTTTAGTAATTTTGCTATTTCAACTTAAACTACATGAAAATTATGTTATGATCATGAAATTCATTTTGAAATGTTATGATTAAGATTTCAACTACTTGAAATAAAATAAGTTAAAGTTTTTTAATATTTTATTTTATTTCAGTTAATGTTTATTAACTAATAATTATTTTAAAAATATATAATTATTTTGATAAATATAAAATAATAATTTTTAAATATTTATAGTTTTAGTAATTTTGTGTCAGTTTTTTTATTTGTTTACCGTTTTATAATGTTTATTTAATTTTTATTAATTTTATTTTAGTTTTAGTAATGTTAGTACTTGAACTAGACAAAAATTGTTATGATTATATTTTGAAAATTACACTTAAAAATGTTAAAAACTAATTTAAATGTAATTATATATATATATATATTTGTTTTTTCATTCAAAATAGAAAATACATATAATAATTATTTAATAATTAAATATACAATTATTTGTAAATATTTTTATATTGCAGTGCAACTTTCAACTTGAACCGTTTCTTCTACGACTAATAAAAGATGAACTGAGATGAACTTACCAGTGTTGTCAGTGAGTCCGTCTAAATCACCATCTTCAGGAAGAGGCCTGGAAATCAAGCCAGAGGAAATTATACAGATGACCACAACACACCAAAATACACACAACTACACATTCCCTCTGTCATTATAGAGCCTCTTCTTCAATTCACAATAATGACACACCACACCACACTTTCATTTAGTGAACCACAATAATAATTGGCCTTAACTGGGTGTTGAGTTATTTAATGTACTGTTTTACTGCTAGTGTTGCTAGGTTATTAATGGTGGTTGCTAGGGTGTTTGAGGTGGTTTTTAAGTGCTTGCTTACTAGTCAAGTGAAAAGAGTCACGCATCCTCAAGTCTCTGTGATAAATATATCTATTTTAGTTAACAAACTACAGTACATCAAATCAACACAAAGATTATTTAAAGAAAGTTTGGGCTCACACAGATGTCAGTGGTAAAGCAAAAACATAAATGATGCCGTTTGCACGTCTGAGTCGAGTCGTGAACAATAGCGGCTTCTAAACAACATGTTTCAGCAGGAGCGAAGGACACAATTAACCCGTCATTCTCTGGCATTATGATCAGCAGTGTTTGTGTATCTCACGCTGACTACAGCTGGAGTGTAATTACCCAGCAGTCTGTGTGCTGTCAGGAGAAGCGCTGGTTAATAAGAGAGCGCAGTGCAATAATGAGGGTTACTGAACTCAGTTCAGACAGTTCAGCGATAGGATGCTTATGAAGATACTTATCTGTGTCAACCATTATAATGAAGTAAGTTTTAATGTGTGACACTAATATAAAAGTACCATTTTTTTCAGTATGATATTGTTTCAAATACCTGAAATAATGCAGTTGTTACTTTAAGGATCTACTTTAACTTATCTGAGCCTTAAAAATTACTTATTTTTATAATGTAATACATAGAGTCAGACTTATTAAAATTAAACGGTAATAATATTATATTGCACAAAACAGTTACACATCAACATCACATTACAATAAATAAATATATTAAAAATTATATTGCATTAAAACAGTTACTGTACCACACAAAACACTTATTTAAATGATTATTGATATATACACACATACTATATACTATATATGTATACATACACTTTATAATACATTATTATTATTATTGTTAAACATTATCATTTAAAAAGTGCATAAAAAGTTAATACATGAAGCATTATTTTAATATTATTTATTAATAATATAAATAAAAATATATTAAAAATATATACATAATTGCATAAATACAGTTACCATGTGAAGCATTATTTTAATATTATTTATTAAAATTATAAACAAATATATTAATAAAACCAGATACTAAATGAAGCATTTATTTAAATATTATTATTCATTAATATTATTTAATATATATTAAATTCCATAAAAACAGTTACCACATGAAACATTTATTTAAATAATATTAATAAAAATAATAATTATTAAATAATAATAATTGCATAATAATTAAAAATAAGAATTAATACAATTATTTATTTAAATAATATTAATGTTAATAAAAAATCTATTAAAATACATAAATAAAAAAATTAATAGTCACCACATGAAGCATCTAAAGTTTACTTGACAATTTTTTTTACAATGTATATATAAAAGGCAAGGCAAGGCAAGTTTATTTATATAGCACATTTCATACACAATGGTAATTCAAAGTGCTTTACATAAAAAGGAAGTAAAATAGTCATTAAAAGAATAATAATCACAGCAATAAAAACAAAGAATTAAAAATTATAAAAACAAGGAATTAGAAATTGATTTAAAATGAATTTAAAACAGAAATAGAAAATGATTATACATAAAATACAGTGCAGTCAGTT